>VSMD01092511.1:0-212426 GCA_008750895.1 Mirza zaza | reverse complement strand
GGGCGCGGGCGGCTCCGGGTGGGCGCGGGGGCGGCGGGGGCGCGGGGGCGGCGGGGGCGCGGGGGCGCGGGCGGCTCCGGGTGGGCGCGGGGGCGGCGGGGGCGCGGGGGCGCCGAGGGCGCGGGGGCGCGGGGGCGCCGAGGGCGCGGGGGCGCGGGGGCGCGGGGGCGCGAGGGCGCGGGGGCGCGGGGGCGCGGGGGCGCGAGGGCGCGGGGGCGCAGGGGCGCGGGCGGCTCCGGGTGGGCGCGGGGGCGCGGGGGCGCCGAGGGCGCAGGGGCGCGGGGGCGGGTGGGGGCGGGGGCGCGGGCGGCTCCGGGTGGGCGCGGCCACCCAGAGGAGGAACCGGGGGCACGGCGGTGAACTCGGGGTGCTGGGAGCGGCATCCCGGTGTCCGGCCCGGGCGCTGGGTACGCCCTGGTTTCGCGTGCACACATGATTTGGGGGGAAGCAAGGCACTGAGTTGGGTAACACCAAGGTGAGCCAAGGGCTCTGTTCGCAGATGAAGAACCAGTCTCCGGTGCGAGGCGAAGAATTTTTTTGTATGTGTGGAGGATTAAAAATACCTCCCTTGCTGACGTCTAAAATGTCACCGTTAGGGGTGCATTCTTTTGTCCTAAAGATCGTCCTCGCCTCGGCACCCCAGGAAGGGGCAGTGCATTAGAATTTGAACTCCTTAGGCTGAGTCGATGGCTTAATCCAATCTCTGGTTACTCAGGGCACCAAGAGGACTGAAGGCGTGTTAATTGGTCCTTGCTAATCAAGCCATAGAGACCCGGGGCGCTCCCTGGGAATCTCTCAAGAGTATTTTACGTTAGAGAGAAAGCTCATTTGTCCTGGAGCAGCCCTGTATTCACTTGGTGAATGTTGTAGAGAGGGTAATGAGGTTCTAGCGTCCTAGCATGATTAGTTCAGTTCATTGCATTATTATTAATATTATTTTGTAAAAGAGGCAGCGTCTGTACTAGTACCTTGATAAATTATAAAATTAATCTCTTCACTCCCTTTCCTTGTACTTTCTCTCTTTGAATTGAGGAAATGGTGTTACGGTAGGATAAAATGCATTTTTGAGCCTGTAATTCGTGGTTTGGAGATCCCTCTCTGCCATCTGTTTACTGGCTGTGTAATTCTGGAAAACAATATTTCTGAGCCTCAGTTTCCTCATCTGTAAAACTGGAAAAATGGTGCCTACTTAGATGGTGGTTGTGAGCATTAAATTAAATAGCGGTTGGAAAATATCTGGTGCATATGTACTGATTTCAGGCCTCAGTGCTGTTTGTAAGGATAGTTACCGTGTTTCCCCCAAAATAAAATGGGGTCTTATATTTATTTTTCCTCAAGAATACACTCTAGGGCTTATTTTCAGGGGATATGTTATTTTTTTAAGTGCGGTACAACAATCTACATTTATTCAAATATAGTTAAGTGGTCTTTTTCTGGAACATCATCATAACTCTCCAAACCCCAAACTCCATCCTGAATTTCTTGTGACTCTATTTCCTTTAGAACCATTGGCCCCAATTTCTCATGTGAAACCATAGAGCTCTTATGGGGCAGATGAGAAGGGCTGCTGGTCTTCTTTACTGTTCTGCCATGAAATGCATTTGTTGTGCAGATACACTGTGTAGCCACTCCCACACTAGGTCTTGTTTTCAGGGTAGGGCTTATATTGCACAAATGCTTAGAAATCCTGCTAGGGCTTATTTTCTGGGTAGGGCTTATTTTCGGGGAAACACGGTAGTGTGAGAGGTTTCCTGCAGTCTGAATTTCCGTGTCTTTCTTCCTCAGCCACACCAGCCAAACTGTGGAACAAGGCCAATCTAGTTTGTGCATTGTCACTGACATCAGAAGGACTCTGCCTTCCTGGTCACGTGGTGGTGTCCAGAAACTCTGCTGTCCTTTCACTCCAGGTTTTAGGAGTCTTTACCAGAAGGAATGGAAAATACTGGTGGGTAGTAAGGCTGAAATGGCACTTGAAGACTGCTTCTCCACAGGCTTCTTCAAGGAATTTAACATTTGTTTATTTTTGTAACAAATTAAAGCCAATCCTGTGTGTTGGCTAGAGGTCTTCAGGCAATAAATACCTTGAGGCAGGGGTGAGGTTTTACATTATGTTTTAAAGGACAGGCCCCTACTCCCATGTAATGTGTCTCTAAAAATGTATGTGAGCACCAATTGATATTTCTCTGATTGTTAAAGTCAAGAATAAAATGGTATTTTTAGGCTCACGACTGTGCAGGATGAATTTTGTATACCTTTATTTCCCTCTGTTCCCCTTCCCTACTTGGAAGTTTATTTAGTTTGTGTATTTGGGATATGGATTATTATTAAATTATTTTTTTTTATGTTCTATATATCTTGGTTCTAGAGTATTAACACTTATATTCTGTCTTGTAACCATATTTAAATAATTATTTTAGACCAATCTCTCTGTTTAATTGGCTTCAATGTTCACTACTCTTTTTCTTACACTCTGATTTTCCCATTCTTGAGCTCTTACTTTTAACTCATCACTTGGGTGGTTGGAATATATTTTAAAGTAGTTTATAGAAGAATATGTTAGTGGCAGACATTCTGAGCATTTTCGTTTTTTCTTTTCAAAAACTAAAACTTATTTGCAAGTAAAGTTCTTGAGTCTAAGTGTTTTCCATGTCACAACTCTGTAGCTGTTGCTCTATTGTAGTAGAGAAGACCATGATTTTTATTCATTTATAGATATTCCATCTCCTTTTTATTTTTTTAGTTATATATATATATATATATATATATATTTAGACAGAGTCTCACTCTGTTGCCTGGGCTAGAGTGCCATGGCATCAGCCTAGCTCACAGCAACCTCAAACTCCTGGGCTTAGGAGATCCTTCTGCCTCAGTCTCCCGAGTAGCTAGGACTACAGGCATGCTCCATCATACCTGGCTAATTTTTTCTCTATATATTTTTAGTTGGCCAATTAATTTCTTTCTATTTTTAGTAGAGACCGGGTCTCACTCTTGCTCAGGCTGGTTTCAAACTCCTGAGCTCAAGCTATCCTCCTGCCTCGGCCTCCCAGAGTGCTAGGATTACAGGTGTGAGCTGTTGAGCTAGCCAGAAAACATTTTTAAAAATTTGTTTATAATTTAAATACTTATTAGGATATTTCTGGATATGAGTCTCTCTTGGTTACTTTCACCTGAAACCTGGTGAACCCATTTAATTCCTTTCAGTTTCCTCTCTTCCCATCCCTTTTGGGAAAGTTTTCTTTAATTATATCTTCATTTATTGTTTCTCTTTTTATTGTTCTGGATTGTTCTTCAGAAGCATTCTTAGGATGAATATCTACTGGTTTTTCATAGCTATCATCTTCTGTATTTTATTGAATCTAAGCTAGCATTGGTTGCAAGAAGCACTATTATTTAATGTACAAGTAAGGAAGAAAAAATGCTGCCAATTAAACTGTTATATAATGCCATAATTACAGTCCTGTGAAACTGGTAAGTTGATCACACCAGCCTCTCTTTTATTTTGATATGTTTCATCTATTTTGAGGGACTTGGCAGTTTCTCCTGCCTTCAGTTGCATTATTTGGCATGTGAAAGGCAATTCTTTTTGCATACATCTCATTACAAAACATGACACAGCTTCTTCTTACGGATACCTTCCTTTCTTGCATCCTATAAAGCACTTGATTTTTCTTAAAAAAAAAAAGAATTATAGTCATTGGTCCAATAACAGATATTTGCTTCAGTAATCTCAAATTACATCCTGCTGCTCTAATTCCATGCCTTTCTGCATACACAATAACTTCTTGTTTCAATGCCAAACCATAGTGTAATCTTTTAAAAGACATTTTAAATGGCAATTAAACTCACATGTAATCACAACAATGTATACAACTCAATTAAAGTGTTAACAACGTGAACAGCTGAGACCAACTTCACCCATGCCCCGGCCTTGACAACCTCACATGACAGCTCTGTGGTCCACAGTGATTATAAGATGCCACTGATTTTAAGACTCAATCTGATTTCAGAAGTGTTAACATGTGGAAAAACAGACATCTTAGGATCAAGGAAATAAGATAGTTTCAATTCTTGAAACTATTTCTCTCCTCTTTCTCTGCATTCTGAAAGTGTTTCTCAAGTTTGCCTTTTCTAATGCTTTGATTTTTTGCTATGTCCATTCCACTCATTTACTCCTTCTCATATATGGGTTTTAATTATTGTTTAATAATTTTATATTCTTGGAAATAGTTTTTTTTTAAATCACAACTAATTTTCTCTACATCTATTCTTGTAGACCACTGACCAAATTCTCTTTTATAGGCCTGAAGCCCCCTAATATTTATCATGTGACTGAGTTCAAGTCAACACAATGTGAATCGAGGTGACATGTGTGACTTACAAGACTTCCCCATAAGAGCCTTCAATCAGTTGTCCTTAATGCTCTTCTTCCTCATTCCAGCTGAGTTCCAGGAGATGACAAATGACAACCTTGGAGGTCTCATGGTAAAGATGGCAGAACCTTTGTTAGCCTGGGTGCTCAAAGGTAGAAAGCTGCTCTTGCCAACAGGGAATATTTGCCTTGGGCTATTTTGTAAGTGACAGATGAGCTTTTACGATATTTCAGCCAAGATAAAAATGTTGGATGTATTTGTACAACAACTAATAATACATATTCTGAAATCACCGTGTACCTTTTCTAAAAGATTTTCACACAGTTGTTGTAAAATGTTTATGAAAACTGCCCTGGATTTTGCTTTCTTAAACTGTTTACTGTTGCTACTGAAAAAAGAGAGTGCCTTTGACCATGAAATGATCACAAATGAGGGAATTAAGTTATTGTTGAATTTTAACACTCTCATCATTGCTGCCCGTGCTCCCCCCAAAAAAAAGTTTCAAAATACCATCCTTCCCCAGTAGATATATATGGTGGTCTTATTTGCTCAGAGATTTGGAAAAAGAACTCTCATGGGTAAGGGGCTGAAATCTGAGTGGATACTATCTGAATATTGTTTGATATTGTTTTGGATGATATATTTTTCAAAACTCCACTCTTAACTAACGGCTGTCTCTTGGTGTTCTAAAAGTTCTGCCTCATTGTTTATTGTAAAAGAATTGTAGTTAGTCCTGGCATACACAAAGCCCCACCACATTTTTGTAAGATCCTAAAATGTCAGCTTAGGTTGAAGCTTATCCTGATACCAGTTTATCTCAGCCTTGTTTTCTATATGATTTTCAGTTTCAATTTCATATGGCGATATTATGTTTTCTGTATTATAGATGCCAATTTAAAATAAATTTTCTTCTGGCTTCTACAGTAAATCGTCTTCAGAGGTGTGTTCTTTTTTTCAGTCTTCTGGGTGATGCTCCCTTTCCCTTATGTGACATTGTTTTTCTGTAGGCCACATGAAGATTCACCCCCTCCCCCCAACTTTATTTACCTTTAAGCAAGTAGAGCTCTATGGAGACTTGGTGCTTGCCAACAGAGAGGAAGTGTGGATTGTGTGATTGTGCTTGGCTTTGCTCACTGCCCTATTCCTACGTTTGCACCTGAAGAGCGAGTTGTGGTGCACAGCTCCTAACATGGGCATTCATCTTGTGTAGCTCTGCTGAGCTGATGTGGGGTCTCCCCCCACTTCTGCTGCCTCTTCTCTGACATTCAGAACTGATGAGGTGTGTGACAATCTTACTCTCCAGCACAAATTGCCATTGTCTTGCCTATAAAGCATTATGTGTAGAAAAAATTTCTTCTAAAATATGATGTGCCATTGCAAGTCCTCTTCCCTTTCCTGCTCTGTGGTCCCCCAGTAACTACATTCTACAAATGGATGTAGATTGGGGGAGAGAGAATAGTTCTCTGGCTCCTCCAGAGAGTAGCACCCACAGCAAAGAGCCAGGTTTTTGTTTGGCTTCGTTCTGGGTCTCTGAGCGGGGGTAGAAAGTAGGAGAGAAAGAAAAACTTTTTCCATCATCTTTCAGGTGGATGGGACAACTCTGTTTTATAAGGTGAAGCATGCTTTGTCTCAATGCAGCTCAGCTTTATTTAGTTAACAGAAATTCCTTCTAGGTTCTGGTAACAGGTTGTTAGCTAGTTTTCATTTTTATTAGCATTGTGAATTTTTGTCTTTTTCTGTATAATAAGTAATTTAGGGAGAAGTTCAGAGATATTTCATCAGGAGCCTCTAATCAGATGTCATTTTAAACTCTAAGTGGACTTGATTTTATTTTACTTTTAAAAATTAGGTCTAGGAATTAATTCACTTTACTTACACATTTGGTCTGTTTGCCTTAAGCCACTTCATGAAGTGTCCACTGACTGACTCCAGAATCTTGACATACTTTTTTAAATCTCATTGCATAGGCCTTTGGAGGAGGTAGGAGGGAGTGAGACCTCTTTTGGTAGCAGGTAGCCAAGTCAAACAGTCATTAAATGATGGGTAATTTTTCTTACCTGGGATCTCATTCAAAGTACTTTGGGTTGTTAATAATAGAAACCAACTACAGAAAGTGGGGGGAAAGTTGGGTTGTTGGAGTGTCTTACAAAATCCAAGGACAGCTGGTCCTTTTAAGAGTTGAGACTAGGAGCTCTGAGGTTGTTAAGAATCCACGCCCATTTTTAATTCTCTTCCTCTGCTTCACTCTAAAGGAGACCTTAATTGTAAACAAAGCCTTGTTCATTATGGACACGTGAGGTTGCTTCTCCAGTGCATGGTGTAAAATGGATGCCTCGTAGCTCCTGAGTTTTCCTCTTCTCCATTCAGGTAACCCAAGCTCAGCTGGACTGGTTGCCTTGAAGTCCAAATTCTAGATGCCAGGGAGAAAGAGAATTTGATGGGCCTGGCGTGGGTTAGGTGACCACCCTAGTCCTGGCAACTGTGGATGTGCGTGTCTGTGTACCTGGGGGGACAAGCATGACCGCTGGCTCCACTGGAGGCGACAATTCTCAGAGAATGAGGTCCCTAAAGGTGCCTACCACTCTTGGCTGGAAACAAATCCCATCAGATTCAATCCTGAGGGGAGCTGGAGTTCCTGGCCATGATCCTCCTCCCAGGACTGTGGCGGAATGGAGCACCGGTCTTCCCATTGTGCTACTGGGTCTTGGGGGGCTCTCACAAAGAATTATGGAGGAATTTATAAGTCTGCACACCTTCGTCTCCAGCTGTCTCTCATTACCTTTCCCTTGGTGTTGTTCCCACTCCCCTCTAATCAGAAAGACTCTGTAATAGGAAATCCACATTTTGTAAACTTTCTTTCTAGGAGTGGCTTTATTTGGAAACTAAACTCTCCTTTCAGTTGTCAAGCAGACCAGTCACAAGTGGACATGGGATTCTGCTGTCATTACTTTTTTCTATGGGAGTAGAAATGGGAAGATATTTTTCATAGATACATTCGATGGAATTCAGCTGAAGTTAGCAATGTAGGGTGAGCACTGGCCTGGAAGTCAGAAGTCCTGGATTTTAATCTTGTCGTGGCCTTTTCATAAAACTTTGAGATTTTAGACAACTTCATAAATAAATGTGAATCTCAGTTTCTAAATTTATAAAATGAGGATAATGTTTTTTTGTGTACTATCTATCAGGTGCTTTAAATATGATCAAATATCTATAAACAGAAGGCATTCTTTATTACTTGGCTTTGGATGAACTATTCATTACTTTCCAACAAAATTCCAGGGGTCAACAGAGATTTGTAGCTTGATGTGAGGAGGAGAGGTGGGATCTTAGAAAGAGTGGTTAGACCATTTATCTCCAAGTTGCCCCATTTGTTGAAGTCAACCCAGTCCGCGGGCGTGGCAAAGCAGGCGGGAGGCCATGCTGTGAAGATCAGAAAGCCCTTGTGTTTGGGATCAGAAGATTTGAGTCCTGGCTCTGCTACTTCCTGGTTGTAAGACATTGAGCAAGTTACTTGACCTCTCTGAGCCTTCATCTCCTCACCTGTAAGGAGATGAAGATTGCTACCTCTTAGGTTTACCATGAGATTAAATAAGATGATGTAGTAGGTACAGTGCCCACATCAGAGGCTGGTATGTGCAATAAACAATAATTGTATTATTAAGGAGGTTGGACCTAAGCATTGATTGAATATCCAGCATGTGCCATACCCTGCACTAGGTGGTTTATAGACATCATCTCACTTGAGCCACAGAACAACCCTGCAAGGTACGTATGATCGACTCTATTGTGCAGATGAAGCAATGAAATCAGAAAAGGTAATGGCTCACCCAAGGAGGCACAGCTAGTGAGCTCTAGGGCCAGAACTTGCATTTCAGTTTGCCTGACTTCGAAGACTTTTGCAGATCCCTTTGACAGCGTGGGGGCTGTTTGACAGACAGACAGACAGGAGGGGTTCAATAAACACTTGTCAACTTAGCTGTTTGGGAGAGGGTGAGTAGCACCCAGAGGGCTGGGAGGCAGCCTCACTGCTTTCCGTTTGCCCTTGGAGGACAGGCTGGCAGGCAGGAGCAGGCAGGTGAGAGACAAGTGGCCAGGTCAGAAAATGACTTTGATGGGCCGACACTAACAAATGCTGCCTACCTGGCCCTTGCCCTGTGAGCCGGGGAAAGCCGGGGCCTGTAGGAACTGTAGGCTTCTGTGCCCTGCTCAAAAACAGAAAGCATATATATACGTATTTATAAATTTTTTTTTTTTTTGCACCCTAGAGGGTTGATGATGAGCTGGTGGCAGCAGGTGTGAGTATAGTGGGTGGGAAATGAGTGACATCTCCCTGTGGCTGGGCCTGGGATGGAACAGGGGCACCCCACCAGGCTTCCACCAAGTCTCCAAGTGAAGGAATCCCGGGAGGCCCAAGCTCACCCATTTCCTCATCTGCCAGACCTAGCCACCCACCCATCATGGGTCTCTGCCTTTGCCACCTGTGACACCAGGTTTTTTTTTTTTTTTGAGACACAGTCTCACTCTGTTGCCCAGGCTAGAGTACTGTGGCATCTGCCCAGCTCACAGCAACCTCCAACTCCTGGGCTCAAGCAATCCTCCTGCCTCAGCCTCCCAAGTAGCTGGGACTACAGGCATGCACCACCATGCCCGGCTAATGTTTTTTAATATATTTTTAGTTGTCCAGCTAATTTCTTTCTATTTTTAGTAGAGAGACAGGGTCTCGCTCTTGCTCAGGCTGGTCTCGAACTCCTGAGCTCAAATGATCCGCCTGCCTCTGCCTCTCAGATAGGATTACAGGTGTGAGCCACCTCCAGGCCTGGCACCAGCTTGTTGATGTGAAATGTAAATGTCGCCTCTAACAAAGCAGCCTGACAGCGGGGAGCACAGCCGGGAGCATGCTGAGGAGAAAGAGGAAGTGGACTGGGAGGCTGCAGGGAGCCAGCACTCAAAGTCCCAAACAACAGGAATGTGGCGGTGACTGTGGGGCATGTCCGGTCCCTTGCAGAGGACCCTTGTCCATTCCAGGCCGTGCTCAGTGGGATGAGGAATCCCTAGCGGGAGGGATGGTGACGGAGGCCAGAGACCTCAAATGCGGCTGTCCCAGAGTGAGACCAGGTTGGGTCCCCTCCAACCAGGCAAGGCGTGGCGCCATGCCTGGGATGCTCCTCCTCTCGTGGCAGCCTTGCCGTGCCCCTCTGTGCAGCGAGAGGACAGTGCCACTCTGTCTGCACTGCCCTGTCACACCTCTTGGCACAGGTGCTGACACTCGTCTACTTCATGGGGGAGGAGATGGAGCTAAGAGAAACTCAGCCGAAGTCCCCTGGCTTCCCAGTGGGGGCGTTGGCTTTATTTTGCTTGGTGGGAAAACAGCACTTGGCCGTACTTCAGACCAGCTCTTGTAGCTCCAAAGCTTGTGCTGTCTATCCTGAAAATTTTCAGATTTTACACTATTGCAGGAGGGAAAAAAAAAAAAGAGCTGTGCCATGTTTCATTATTTATCTAGCTGGATCCATAGATTTTTGATTATTATGTCTCACAGTTACCAAATTCTTTTTCTCTGAGACTGGGGAGTAGGGGCTTTGTAGAACAAGAGTGCCCTTCTAATATCCTTATAATTGCCAAATTGAGATCCTTTAATTCACTTAAAACTCTATTTTTTTTTAACTTTTCATTTGCATTAACTTCAGTCTTAAGAAGAAAGTTGCAAAAATATTGCAAAGAATTCCCATGCACACCTCTCCCAGACACCCCTGAATATTGACATCTTGTATGACTTACAGTATGATGATCAAAATCAGGAAATAGGCTGGGCGCGGTGGCTCACGCCTGTAATCCTAGCACTCTGAGAGGCTGAGGCGGGCGGATCGCGCAAGGTCAGGAGTTCAAGACCAGCCCGAGCAAGAGTGAGACCCCATCTCTACTAAAAATAGAAAGAAATTAACTGGACAACTAAAAATATATAGAAAAAATTAGCTGGGCATGGTGGTACGTGCCTGTAGTCCCAGCTGCTTGAGAGACTGAGGCAGGAGGATTGCTTAGCCCAGGAGTTTGAGGTTGTCGTGAGCTAGGCTGACGGCATGGTACTCTATTCCGTGCAATAAAGTGAGACTTTGTCTCAAAAAAAAAAAAATCAGTAAATAAACATTGATAAAACTATTATCTAATCTGTAGACAATTCAAATTTTGCCTGTTTTTCCACTACTGGTCTTTACCTGTTCCAGGATCCAATCCAGGGCCACATGTTGCCTCGGGTTGTCACATCTCCTAAGTCTCTTTTAGTCTGGAATATTTCGTTAGTTTTTCTTTGTCTCTCATGACTTTGACATTTTTGAAAGATATTGCCTAGTTATCATCTAGAATGTTCTTCATTTTGGTTTATGTGCTATTTCTTTGTGACTAAAATCCAGCATATGAGGCCGGGCGCGGTGGCTCAAGCCTGTAATCCTAGCTCTCTGGGAGGCCGAGGTGGGTGGATCCTTTGAGCTCAGGAGTTCGAGACCAGCCTGAGCAAGAGTGAGACCCCATCTCTACTATAAATAGAAAGAAATTAATTGGCCAACTAATATATATAGAAAAAATTAGCTGGGCATGGTGGCACATGCCTGTAGTCCTAGCTACTTGGGAGGCTGAGGCAGCAGGATTGCTTGAGCCCAGGAGTTTGAGGTTGCTGTGAGCTAGGCTGACGCCACGGCACTCACTCTAGCCTGGGCAACAAAGTGAGACTCTGTCTCAAAAAAAAAAAAAAAAAAAAATCCAGCATATGCAGTTTTGGCAAGAATACCACAGAAGTGAGGTGGTCTCCTTCTCAGAGCGTCCTATGAGGGGGCATATGGTCTATTTCTTCTATTACTGGTCATGTTAACTTTGATCTCTCGTTTAAGGTGGGAACTGCCAGGTTTCTCCACTGTAAAGTTACTATTTTTACTTATGTAATTAAAAAGTATTTTGTAGGGAGATACTTTATAGATACGCTATTTCTCATCATGTTTTGCATACTGCTTTTAGGATTCATTAATGATTGGGGGGGTAGGTAAAACCTACTTAATGGGTACAATGAATATTATCTGGGTGATTGGCATACTTATAGCCATGACTCAAGCATTACAGAAGCGATACATGTAACCAAAACATTTGTACCCCCTTAATACTTTGAAATAATAAAAAAAGATAGATAGATGAAATTAAAGAAAGATAGATGAAATTAAACTTTTCATCACATCCTTTATAGTATGAAAGTCATATTTGAATATTTAAAAAATCAAATATCAATATAATTTAAATGTTTGGGAATAGGGTTTATTTACCTAGTAATTTACTTACTGGTTACAAAAAAACAAAAACAAAAACAAAAACACTAGGAAAACCATGCATAGTCATCTATTTGCCAGAGAAGTTTGCCAGAGAAGAAAAGGAATATTTTGTTTGTCCTAATCATCTATGCATTTGAAATTTACTATATCAAATTAAACTTTCCTTTAAAAAAAATCTCTTCTAGGTACTTCATATAAGTGGAATCATACCGTCTTTGTCTTTCTGTGACTGGCTTGTTTCACTCAACAGAATGGTTTCAAGGATCATCCAAGTTATTGTAGGTATCAGAATTTCATTCATTTTTAAGGTTGAATAAAACTCTATTGTGTGTATTTATATATATATGTGTATGTATATATATGTGTATGTGTACATATATATATCTGTATATAAAATAAATGATTCTACCTGAAACAATTACTACTGTGGAGTGCAACTGGCTTATTTATATAAAGACAAAATACAATTACAAAGTAAAACTAAAAGAACTTTCTAGCCATATTGTCAGGATTGTATCACTTCTTATGTCTGGAGCACTATTTGCTTGGTTCTCTTCCTCGTTTTGCTCTCATTTAGTACAGCATAGTCAGTTGTTAAGTACATAAAATGTTGAACATCAGTGTTTACTTTCAGGAGGAACCATATTTCATCTGCTGCCTGATCATTCTATCTGATTCATTCTTGTCTTTCAGAGCAAACAGTCGGAGCTGGGCACTGCCGTCTAAATTTGATCTGAACTTAAGCTCCATCTCCCGCTATTTAGACTGAAGATATGTGGTATTACTTTGTGTGCTCCAGTGATTCTAATTTCTACTCGGGACCAGCCTTTTCTTGGTGCATGACTCAGCATTTTACAATCTGACATTTTAAGAGAACCACTTTGCTATTAAACTGAAGCCATATATTAAAGTTAAACCCCGAAGCAAGCATGGGTCCCACAAAGGTTAGACAAAGATAAGACAATTTGTCACACCTCCCAGCCTGCGGTGGACAGCAGGAATGAAATGAGATTCCTATGACAACAACGAGCAGGCTGGGGCCCTTCACATTCCGACGTGGAGCAATGTCCTCTCTGGGCTGTGTTGATAGACCATGAGGATGCCCAGGGATTCTGTGTTCTGAACGTGAGACCTGAGTTGGGACGGAGTATTTAAAGTGGGCTTAACAGTTGAACTTCTGAATTGGGAAAGTTGTAAATTTCGAGTGAGTGATTATTGATTTTTGTTTTGTGCCGGAGTAGAATTGATGCAATAGAAAAGAAAGCCTTCCGCTCTGGGCATCTGGAGAGCAGGCTGTCCAGCGGGCGGCGGTTCTTCCCTCCATCATTTATTTCAGGGGCACAGAAGTGCTGATGCCTCCCCTGCCCGCAGAAGTGCTGGCCGGGAGGGGTGGCTGAATAAAACCGCGTGGCTGTTTCAGAATCTACCTTTTCTGTCCGTGTTCTACCTACGCAACAGTAGGGACCCAGGGCACTTTTCTTTGCTACGTCTTGCTCTTCCTGAGTATGAGAGGGGAGGAAGAGGTAACTAGAAGGAGAAAAGGGAAGGCGAGGACAGGGCCCTGATGCAGAATGGGAGGAAAGTGGAAGGGAAATGCAGCTATTTCTGTCTCTGTCCCTTTCCAATATCCTACTGTGTTAATCCTGTTACTTTGGGGCCTCGAAATCCTCCAATGAGGGCTTAGCAGCCCTGGAGATGCAGCCACAGCTCTTCCAGCCCACTGCGGACATTTTGACCCTTACCAAGCAGTCGTAAAGCCAGCACTGCCTGTAGCCCCAGTCTCTTCCGCAGGGTTGCCATGGCACTATGCGCTGACCTAGAATCTGCACCATTCATTCACTCCTCCATCTATCAATCATTTGTTGATGCTTATTATAAGCCAGGCTAGGGGCTGTGCTAAGTGATAGATACATGAAAACAACCAGGCACAGTTCTCACCCTCGGGGAACTCCTGGTCTAGTAGAGAGATGAGTTTTTAAGTAGATAATCATAATGCAATAATAATATAGCATTTACTAAGCACCATGTGTCTTTTCAAATACATACTCTGCTCATTTAACCCTCACAATCACCGCGTGAAGTAGGTGCTATTCTATCCCCTCAATTGCAGATGCAGCACAGAGAAGTTAAACAATTTACCTAAGGTCATACAGCTAATAAATGGCAGGGCCAGGATCTGGACCCAGACAAGCTGGCTCCAGAGGTTGGGCTGTGACCGAAATGGTTTGCTGCTTCTCAGGGACTCAAGTATGGTGGTGAGTACCCGAGTGTCACAGGCACACGTGGCAGGGCCTGGAGGAGGTGGTGGCTTGGCTGGGGGAGGTTTGGGTTTGCTGATGTGGAGGAGGTGAGGTGGCAGAGGTGGCTTGCTGGTGGTCTGGACAGCCTGAGGTTCCTTCTCTCCCTCTGCTTTTTCCCTCCTGCCTTCGATGTTTCCTGAACATGTGCTATGTGCTGGGCATGCCGATAAGCTCTGGGGACACAAGGATGGGCATAGTTTGGCCTAGGAGACGCTTGTGTACACCCAGCTTGCAGGGGCAGTGTAGTTGGTGGTCTACTAGCAGCATGGACACGAGGCAGCTGCAGGAGCAATGTGGAAGACTTCCTGGAGGAGGTGAGGAGCCCATTCCGCGGGCAAGAAGGGGAAAGGTGTACTTGGTATGGCTGCTCCATGACACTTACGTACAAGTATCTAAGCAAATCCAAGGGAGCTCTGAGTTCCTGTCAGCCAAGCTTGGTGAGAAGTCTAAAAACCAGTCATTCATTATTTTGGGACAACCCTTCCCCACCAAGGTCCTCCAGGAACCCCACACTGATGGGGGTCTCTATCTATGGTTTCCACCCTGTGGGGATCTGAAGCTGTTCTCCCAAGCTGGTCTTCCACCATCTGTCTAGCCCTGTGGCGCCTCCTAACCAGTCTTGCCCCATGGCTTGCTGTCCAGGCCAGCCTGGTCTCCTAGGCCTCGGGCCCCAATTCCAAGACTGTTAGGAACCGGGCCACACAGCAGGAGGTGAGCGGCAGGCGAGAGAGCGAAGCCACTCTCCATTGCTCACATCACCGCATAAGCCCCGCCTCCTGTCAGACCAGCAGCGGCATTAGATTCTCCTAGGAGCACGGACCCTACTGTAAACTGCGCATTTGAGAGAATCTAGGTTGCGTGCCCCTCATGAGAATCTAATGCCTGATGATCTGAGGTGGAGCGGAGGCGGTGATGCTAGTGCTGGGGAGTGGTTGAAAATACAGATTATCATTAGCAGAGAGGTTTGACTGCACAGTAAATGTAATGTGCTTGAATCATCCGGAAACCATCCCCCCACCCGTGGAAAAACTGTGTTCCATAAAACTGGTCCCTGGTGCCAAAAGGCAGTTTTGGGGCTGGCATCAGTTTAGTCCCACCTTGCCACGCTGTAGCTCCCAAGGCCTGGGGCTTGGTGGCTGCATTTGGCCAGCTCCACACAGCGACCAGACTGCACAATCCAAGAGGCGGCATTTGAGCCCACCTTTGTCATTAAACTGAAATATGCAACCATGTTGACTGCCCCCTGGTGGCCAGGGAGCCCTAGGCCTTAGTTGGAAACAGTGGCTTAACTCTTAGGAGAGGGAAACATTCCTTCTCCTCTGGAGAAGTACGATGTCGAGTCATTTCCCAATAACTGCAGCAAGAATGTTCTAGGCCAGGGGTCCTCAAACTTTTTAAACAGCGGGCCAGTTCACTGTCCCTTAGACCGTTAGAGAGTGCGCACTGTGGGCCTGGGACGAGTCGGCTGCTAAGCAGGACAGGCAGCGGCGGCAAAAACACCCTAGGGCCGAATAAATGTGCTAGGCGGCCTGCACGTGGCCCTCGCACTGTAGTTTGAGGACGCCTGTCAGGCAGAGCCGGCAGCGTGGTGTCCCCGTCGTGGGGTCTGTTGAGAGTCTGTGTACCATGGTGTAGGATGTCGTCAGGGGATCAGGTGGGAGAGGGAGGCTGGGCCAGCTAGCAGAGGGTTTTGAAGGCTCAGCTTGTGGGAAAAAAAAACAAAACCAGCTTTTATTAGAATCAGAGTACCGATGTGACCAGATCTGGAGTTCAGAAAGATCTTGGTAACTGTGTGTGTGTTTGTGTGTGTGTATGTGTTTGTGTGCACGCTCCCATGGACACACAACAAAGGGTAACTAACAGCAGCTTAACCTCCTGTATAATCTCCTCCAGGGTGGGCCTGGGACTGGCGCTGCCCTGGTCCCTTCTAGGATAATGTACTGTGTGGGACGGTACAGTCTGTAGGTACATGGTAAGGTGCCTGTCCTGCTTTATCTTGACTCTTAACCCAAGCAAAGCAAAGAACAGGGAGGGGACATGATAGCCCACGTCCCATGGGATGGATGGGCAGCAAAAACTAGTCAGAACAGTGACAAAATTAACCTTGCGTCCTTGTTCTTGGGAGGCCGAAAAGAATGGGCCTTAGAAGACTCTTCTGCCCAGGCTCTTTCTCAGAAGTGAGGGAGAGATTAGACCAAAGGTTTCTCATTTCCCCAAATCCCAGCCAGATCCAGTTTCAAGGACTCGGAGCTTCCTCTCTGAGCCAGAGAGAGGCCCAACTCCCCCTAGTCCTCGAGCGGCTGCAGAGGCGCAGGGACTGCAGGCGACTCGAGCTGGGTAATGAGATGAGAGGAGAGAGTGCCCAGCCGTGACATTAAGTGGGATTTATTTTCATCATCTCAGGTTCCCTATTGTATGACATACTCTTTCACCACCTGCAAATACAGCCATATTTTAGGATACAACTGCGAAGGTTTCAGTGCTCTCTGAGAAATAATGGCTCTGTGCTGTCACTGCATAGATGTGCCCTTTCCAAATATACAAAACAGGAAGGTGACCCGCTGATTCAGGGGAAAGCAATAAACCACGCATACAATTAGAATGACATACATTTAATCACAATTGTCTAATGGTATTTGAGATTTCTTATTTAATCAGTAATGAGACTACCCAGCAATTAATGTTCCTGGAATCGTGGCTGCCCTTACCAGCAGAGTGTTGATTTTAAACTAATCTTTCTATTTTATATCCTCTTTCTATTTCTGGAGTTAATAAAGGTGCTCTAATGAGTTATATTAAAA
Organism: Mirza zaza; assembly: GCA_008750895.1. Lineage (NCBI taxonomy): Eukaryota > Metazoa > Chordata > Mammalia > Primates > Cheirogaleidae > Mirza > Mirza zaza. The sequence continues at coordinate 195,645 of VSMD01092511.1, read as the reverse complement.
CATCAATTTCCTCTTTTGTTGCACCCACAAGTTTATCACAGTTTTTAATCAAAATACCGAGTTAATCTGTAGGAAGGGGTTTATGGACATCGGGTTTTGCCTGGATGGAGAAGCCAAGGTGGGAGATGTCTTGGTGCGTTTGGCCCCCTGTGGCGAGGTTTGAGGACAGCGACAGCTTCGTGGGTGACCTGTGAGGTCGCACATGTCCCTGTGCTCAGAAGGGCCCCTAGCTTGGCTTGATGCTCTGCTGTTGCTGTTTTCAAAGTCTTAATACCTTTTGACCAAGGGACCCCACATTTTCACTTGCACTGGGCCCTGCAAATGATGTAGCTGCTCCTGTTTGAGGAGCTGTCAGAATGGGCATGGGGGATGGCCAGAGGGCAGTGCACGGGAGGCTGCCCCCATGCCACTCCTTGAATTAATGCCAGGGGACTGTAGGCTGCAGAGGGCAACGTATGGAGCGTGGGAGAGGCTGGTAAGAGAAGGCGAGAGGGCATCTGTCCCTGGGTTTTCCATGTGGCTTTTTCTGTCCCTGAAACTCCAAAACTCCCTTCTTCTTGCAGTCCCAAAGCTTAGGGAGTAGGAATACCAAATAAAAGTAGGTGTCTTTAAAAGGGGCATTTAGAAATTCATTTTTGGGAGGAGAAATTTTTTTTCTTCTGAAATGCATTTTTAAAAGGTTATAATAACGGCTAACATTTATGGAGTATCTACTGCTTTACATATGTTATCTCACTTAATGCTCACAACAATCCTATGAGATAGGTACCGTGCTTAAATCCAACTTAACTGAGGAAACTGAGGCAAGAGAGGTTAAGGATACTGCCCAAGGCCATACAGCCAGTAAATGACAGAGCCAGGCTTACATCCAAATTTATGTTCTGCCATGGTAGAAAGAGGTGGGCTTTGGTGAGATGCAGATCTAGTTTTGTTGTTGTTTCTGCCATTGGTAAGCTCTGTAACCTGGGGCAACTCATTTAACCTCTCTGGGCCCCAGTTTCCTCATTTGTAAAGTGGAGATTATAGAACCTACCAGGTAGGGCTAATTTGAACATTAAACAAAATAATGCCAACACAGAAACCAGTTAATGTGGGGTCATTTCTCTATCCCCTTACAAATGTGTTCCCAAACTCTCCTCCTGCAGAAAGCTGGTCTCATCTGCTCTCAACTAATACTCCTCACTCATTTACTCTCTGTTTCCTTAAGAATTATATTCACACCATTATATTGATATATGCTTGCGTACATTGATTTATTTATCAACAGTTTGTTGAACACATGAAATATTGTTAACTTAGCAGTTATTGTGTCGCAACCACGAGCAAGGCACTGTGCTAGGCATTATACTATGTTTAAGGCACAGTCATGGTTGCAAGGTGTACTAGCCAACTGAAGGATGCAATGCAGGTCTCAAGGGACTCAGAATCTTCTTGGGAGGTGTGATCCATAACCAACATGTGAGATATGAAAATAACTACAAAGCCTTCTGTGATTGTGTCAAAGTGAGTGTACAGAGGAGGATAAGAGTATGTGATTGCATTCATTCCTTCATTTAAATATTTATTTAAATATTTGTATTAGGTACTGTGCCAGGTGCCAGGAATATAATGATGGATAAAATTAATAGGATCCCTGTCCTCATGGAATTTATATTCTAACAAAGATGAATATAAATAGATACACACATCACCAGTTATGGTTATAATAAATGATAGGAAAGAGGAGAAGGCGGGTGATTTGTGCCCAGAGGAGGGAGTAGATTTCTATAGACTGGGGTAATTAGTAGTTACTGGGTGAGGTCAGAGTGAAGAATGGCCAGTGTGAATAGTTGGAGAGGAAGGATGGGGTCCAAAGGTCAGGATATAGGAACAAGCAATCAATGTTCAGTTGAGAGTAGTAATAATTTACATTTGAATTGTACTTTAAAATTTCACAGTGCTTTCACGTGCATGCAGCATTAGTCAGAATAGACAAAGTTACGCTGCAGTAACAAGCAACTCCAACAGACTAAAGTTTATACCTTGTTCGTCTACTTGTTCAGTGTGGCTTGGTGGAGGGAGTCTGCTTGTCATAGTCACTCAGGGAGGAGATCTATTTCAGCCTGTGCTTTCAGGGTCACCAAGCAGGGGGGAGGAAATGGTGTGGCGGCTCTATCTTAGTTACCTGCTGCTGCATAACACGGTACCCACCCTCCACCCTAAAACAATACGCACTAATTCTGTCACCATTTCTGTGGGTCAGGAATCCAGATGTGTTTTAGCTGAGTGCTCTGGCTCTGGGTCTCTCATAAGACTGCAATCAAGGTGTCTGTGAGGGCACAGTCATCTCAAGACTCAACTGGGCCAGGATCCATGTCCAAGTTCACTCACATGGTTGTTGGCAGGATTCATTGGACAGAAGGCTGCAGGGCACCCTTAGTGACCTTGCCAGGTGACTTTCTCTATTAAGGCAAGCACATGAAATAATAGCCAGAGAGAAAGAGAGAATGCCAGCAAGGTGGAAGCTACAGTCTTTTATTACTTAATCTTGGACGTGACATCTCATACACTTTGCCGTATTCTACTCACTTTCTAGTGAAGTCTCTGGGCCCCGCCCACACTCACGGGGAGGGGACCACACCAGTGTACAACTGCCAGGAGGTGTTTTAGAAGGTGCCACCAGAGGTTCTGTATGCTTCCATCCTCCATCCATGCCCAGTAGGGGTGTGACACCTGTAACTGCAGGGTGTGGGGAGGAGGGCAGGGATGTACAATCTACCACGTGCATGGGAGGAGATGGGGGTATTTGTAAACAGCTCTGGTGACTGATATAAATGATCCTATAGCACAGAGACTCACTTGCTAATGAGAAGGTCTGTGGAGGGTAGGAATCAGGGAAAGGTTAGAAAGGTTAGAACCCAAGTTGAGGTTTATGAATTTAACTGACTTGAAAGAAAAAGGCAGTCAATGAGTATTTTTGAGCAGGAGAGTAACTTTAACAGTGATGCCTAAAATAATCATTATTAACTGGCTTTTAAACATGGAAAAGTAAAAATGTACGTACAAGGTAAAAATTCAGAGTACACAGGGATATGTAATAAAAAGCAAGTTTCTTTTCCATCGTCAACTCTTAACTCTCTTTTCTCAGAGTCAAACATTTTTCCTTTTCTTGTATATCTTGGAAATATTTAGGGATATATAAACTATATATGTACACACTCCTCCTCTCCTTTTAAATAAATTATACATGTCTAATCTACACGTTGTTCTGCATCTTACTTTTTCACCTTACCATATATCTTGAGATAATTTCATAGCACCTATAGGTCTATTGAGCTGAAGATTTTAGAAAAACTTAAACTGGTGGCTGTATAGAATAGAGCACAGAGAATGGAGGATGCTAGACCAACTGAGAGGCTCTTTCAATAATTCTGATTATTCTCATTCATTCAATCATCAGACATTCAGATCCTTGCTGGGCTTTGATATATCAAGTCATATAAGAAATGATCCTTATTTTCAAAGAGCCCAAGGAAGCTAAGACAAGTAAACAAATAAATCATCGTACGGTGTGCTTAAATGTTGTAACTGGAGTGAAGTGACAAGTGTCTAGACTGGGATGTCTCCATGAGATAAAAAAAACAGGAGATGGCTGGAATACTCTTTCTTCTGAAAAAGTTGTCAACAGGTGCAGTTTGATAAAGGGTTGCTCCAGGTCCTCCTGAAAGGCTGAATTGATATGTCTTTCATTTATCATATACCCCTGTGCCCTCTCCCCGCTTGCTCACTCACACACTGACACGATGGCTGGACCAGACTAGCACTGCCCAACAGGCTGAGGAAAGGACCAGGCAAAGCCTCACGATGGACCCAATGGTTTCTTTGTCATTTTTCAACCTTTGCCGACAGCATCTCCAACTCCTGCCTGGCTGTGGTACAAACAGTGAGCAAATTCTTGATCATGCAGGAAGATGAGCCTCTGATTCATTTTTGATGTTCAGTGTTATGAGGCAAGCTCCCCGGCCATCTGTTCAAAGGAGGAAAGTGGTACATATTTTGATTATTTTATTTTTATCTTAATCAAGTGGCAACTTTCCATCTCGACGCATCTGAACCTGAGCAGTTGTGGCTGGGAGGCAACCGGCTCGAACAGACTGATGGGGGACGGGGAAAGATATGCCACCTGGTGTAATGCTGGCGTTGGATGCAGGAGCAAAGACTCCTCTGCACAGCCCTTTCGCCTGGCTAATTAGCGAAGAAACTGCAAGCCCTGCAGTGGGTGCCGAAATGCTTAGAGCACCAGCCTCCTGGGGTTCATTGCACAAACGAGGGCAGGAGACAGAGATGGTCAGGATCTGCTGGTTACAGCCAGGTGCTGAGGGGAGCCTGGGCTGGAGGCAGGAGGGACCTGCAGCCTGCAGAGTGGCAGCTTCCTGACACGGTAGAGGGAAGTAGCCGCAAAGCTTCTTCATTAGAAACGGCCAACGTCTTGGCCCATTTACTGACATGAGTAGGTTTAAGTTTTTCCAGCCACCGGCATTTGATGGAAATGTGCGATTGTGTTCCAGGAGCTGGCTCTAGGACATGGCTCATGGAATGAGTGAGATGGAGTAGGGAGTCATTGTCTAGCCATTTGTCTTCATTTGGGTTTCCCTGAAAGCCCATCCTGAAACAAGGTTTTGGGAGCAGTGAGTTTATTTTAGAGGTGATCCAAGGAAAAGGAGTAAGGGAACGGAAAGAGTCAGGAAAGAAGGAAAAGTCAGCATGGAGCTGGCTACCATAGTGGGGAACTGGGCTCAGTCCAGATGAGGATCTGTCAGAAGAGTCACTCTGGAGGGGAGGCTGGCACATTTATTCACTAACTTCTCACCCCATTTGTTGAGGGTTGCCCTCTGGAGCATTTACCTTCAGACTGCCGTGTGCTCCCAGGTCCTAGAATTTAGGATAAAAAGCCCTGGGGCAGACAGGTAGACAAATAAAGTGCTTGAGGTGGTCCCTGGATCATGCAGACCACACATGGGAACCAGCTCTCACAGCTGCAGCTGAAGTCCCAGGTGGGCTGAGTGGTGTGGACACAGAAAACATCCCATCCTCTCCCGGAGCAAGGGAGTGGGAAGAAGAAGGGCCTCTTAGTCATCAAGAGTGATCAGTGTGCGAGTTTTCTCAGTCTCCAAACTCAGATGGGTAAGAAATCTCCAATTCTGTATTTGACCACAAATACACCTAACTCTGACTCTGTGTTCCCATAGTACTGTGCTAGTGGGAAATTTAATCTCATTTGGAGCTCTCCTCTCTGTGTGCCAACTCCCTTCTAGCCTCATGGTTGGTTCTAGGTTTCTGTAAGCAAGATTCCGGGCAGATATCTACAGAGAATAGGCTGGAATGCTTACCTTGTACATGAATTTTATTTTTAGTGATAACTCTTCTGTTTAACAAGTCAGGTTGAACAAACTGAGTGTTTTCTTTTTCTCTTTTGTGAGTTGCTTTATTTTGCACACTTTGGGGGTTTCCTGTGAATCACTGTGCATAGAGAATGCCCCTTTGTAAGAATATGTAATAGGTTTCGTGACTAGTTACTATCCCACTGTCCTTCCACTAGTGGCTTAGTCCCCAGTGATCTAAGAGCTCAACTCTTTAGCCATCTCCAAGTGACACAGTGGCCTATGTGTTGCAGTCAGACACTGGTGTATCCATCTTCCTGTTGCTTGCCACAAAACCGGTCCCTGCTGATTGGGAGGAATCTTGGCTTTCACTCTTTTTATTGTATCCATAGGTTCAAACTTGAGAATGATGGTCTTTCTTGTTAGAACTTTCATGAAAATCGGCATCTTGACGGTCAGTCCACTGGAAATAGTGGATCTGAAGGGAAGATTCAGTTCTGATGAAATTGACTCAAGTTTATCTTAAGCTCTACGAAGGCTAAGTTATCGGAGGAAAAAGGAGTCTAATGTCAGAACTGGGGCTCTTACCTAAAGACTCAGGGCAATGCTGGTCACTGTAATTGGGCCACTCTGACTTAGTCACCTGGACTGTGACAGGAATCGATTGAAGCTGTTCTGAACAATTCATTGCATGCTGATTCGAAGCCTGCTCAGGGATCTCAGGGTTGGGCTGAGGAAAAAGGGAGCAGGGAGGTCCAGGAATGAGACTCTCCTGCAAAAACAGAGGAAGAGGCCTATGACCCCTCTCTGGAGCCCTCCATGGAAGCCTTATCCCCAGCCCTACGTGGCATGAGAATGGCTGCTAAGCTATTTCAGGATTCTGAAAAGATTCATACGCACCCACCCCACCCCCTCATGAACACCTTGGACTCTTCTAAGGCAGAAGACTTTAGAAAGTTTTCTATATCCATTAGCCATGTTTAAACTTGACTATGAGTGACAAAAAAATCCAACACAACAGAGACCTCAACTAAATAGAAATTTTTGTCTTACATGAACATATGCTGTCCTGAACTAGCATTATTAGTGTTATAATACAATCACCAGGCCTCTAGGCTCCTTGTCTCTTGTTGCCCTCCGTCTTCAACACCAAACATTCAACCTGTGGTCCAAAAGGGCTACTCCAGCTCCAGCCATTACGTTCATATTCCAGCCAGCAGGAAAAAGGAAAGAGAAGGAGTCTGAATCTCTCCCTTTAAGGGCTCTGTTCAGAAATCACACTTTCTACTTGCACTTACCATATCCTTTTACTTTTCTGTTGATTTAGTCAATTGCCTTCACCTCGTAGCCATAAAGGTTGGGAAACGTGGTCTTTATTTCACACAGCGATTAGCCCAGCCACAGACCAGAGAATATAGATAAGTACAACAGGAGACCATGGCAGTCTCTGCCACACTCTGCAAAGGTAAACCCAAAATTTACAGCACAGAAGAATTGTAAAAGAGAAGATATCCAGATATAAGTGTGAACTGAAAGAACTCGAGCCCTTGACATTTACCTTCTGTTTGTTGCATTTATCTTACTTATTTGACCTTACCCCAGCCAAGGGCACACACCGTTCATTTAGACCCAGGAAGTGCAACACCTCCTTTCTTTCCTTGTCCCTGGCATCGGTGAGATCTCCTGGCATTTTTCAAAGATCCTTATTAAATACTCAGGTGTAAAAAGAAGAAGAAAATAAACAAAGAAAATACCGGATGCTCAGAAACTTACAACTTATATGCTTGGATCTTAAGGTGACTGCTTTCCATCCCAGAAGGCAGGTATAAATATGCAAAAATCACAGCAAGCTTTGTTCCCTTTGGCTGCTCTCAAGCCTCTGTGTAGAGGGGAATAGCTTTACTTTTTTTCTGGTATGAGGCACAAGACCATTTTCAAATGCTGCCATCTCACTGTGCTCAACCTTGTCGATCTACCTTTCCTCCTCGGGGGCAGGCTTTGTCAGCCATCAGTTCTGGTGATTAGCAGGTAAATTCTTCCTCTCCATGCAGGGGATGATCTCCTCCCTTGGGGACCACAGGGCTACTGGATTTTTGCCATGCACTAAATAGTATATGTCTTGAGATCTTTTCATATCATCCCCTGTGGAATTTTAATACATCCTTTTTTTTTTTTAAACAAATTGTCAATAGGTCTTTAATTTCCATAAATAGAAAAAACTTACTCAAAGTGTCTTCCACCTAAAGACCACAAAACACACCCACAGTTGATCAACTTAGATTTTCTTGCTCATTTCACAAGAGAGGGAGGACATACGAGGAATTGTGGGACCTCTGAGTAAGAGGGTGTTAGAAAGGACATCTGATAAGATTTGATTTTGTGTGGAGTGATTTTGAGAAAAGTTTAAGGAAGTAGCCTTTTGCTTTGAGCTGGATGCTTTCAGAAAATGGGTAATTCTATGATTAAGCATCTTCTTTTTCTTTTTCTGTCTCTCTCTTTTTTTTTTTTTCTTTTGAGACAGAGTCTCACTTTGTTGCCCAGGTTAGAGTGCCATGGCATCAGCCTAGCTCACAGCAACCTCAAACTCCTGGGCTCAAGCAATCCTTCTGCCTCAGCCTCCTGAGCAGCTGGGATTAGCCAGGCATGTGTCACCATGCCTGGCTAGTTTTTTCTATATATTTTTAGTTGTCCAGCTAATTTCTTCTATTTTTAGTAGAGACAGTGTCTTGCTCTTGCTCAGGCTGGTTTCGAACTCCAGACCTCGAGTGATCCGCCTGCCTCGGCCTCCCAGAGTGCTAGGATTACAGGCGTGAGCCACCACGCCCAGCCCTCTCTCTCTTTTTTTATTTCAGCATATTATGAGGGTACAAAAGTTTAGGTTACATATATTGTCCTTGCCTCTCCCCTCCCCCCTCAGTCAGAGCTTCCATTGTATCCTTTTTCGACAGTTGCATAGATATTCCATTGCATGTGTAACTCAGTTTATTTAACCAAACTCCTATTGCTGAATGGTTTAAGAATGAATGTTCCTATAGTAGAATTACATTTTTATTGATTGTTTTTTGAGTAAGGAGCAACCTGAGTTTAGAAGGAGACATAATGGAAAGAGGAGATGCTGGGCTCATGGGCTGGAAAAACCAACTTCTCCCACTCCACGATATTCGTAGGTGAAGCCTCGTCTATGAAGCTTAAATGAAAATGGTTCAATAAATTGTGGATGAGAAACAGAGTCTTCTAAATCTTCCGGAAGCTGAGACCAGATCTATGGGTGTCCTTGGGATCAGAGAAAAGAATATAATCATGAACTTGAAAACTGGGTTCAGCGAAACAACAGGTAGGCTGGTCCCTAAACTTTTAAATCTCACATCTCAAATCAAAACCTTGGCCTCTAACATTCAAGCTGGTTGATGCAAAAACCAGAGGTGGGTAACAGCAAAAATTAACGCTTCGAAAATAAAAAAAATGTCAAGAGCAAATGACCATTCAATTTCTCCCCAAACTTCCCCATCCTAATGTGATTGCTCATAAAGAGCACCAGCCTCAACTGTTTGTAAAGCAAACACCCTGCCATGTTTCTGGGAACCCCTGCTCCCCAAATATGTTTAACTCTCTTTTTCCCCAACTGGTGACTGACTGTCTCCTGTTCTGTGAGAATTCATCTTTCCTTCTATTCTTTTACTGTCAAAATTTGCTCTCAAAAAAGATGAAAAAACATTCACGTTACAATTTAAATTGCTATGTGTTTAGAGCGGTTTCAGGTAGGAAGGAAAACTGTCAGATATATAAACCATATGTATATGTATACATATACAGATATGTATAAATATTTTTATTTGTATTTTAGGAATTGCAAATATACCCGAAAGAAGAGAGAAAAGTAAGCGGAACTCACCCATACCACTTCAACATTTATCAACAATCTGTCATTTTTGCTTCCATCTATCAACGAGTTCCCTGATACTTTTTTTTTTTTTGCTGGATTATTTAAAACGACTTCCCACAAATATGGGAAGATATATTTAATGGGATTAAAACCTGACGGGAAGCTTAGTAGGGCAGTGGCAGGAAAGGGGTGTCAAGCCATGACACTGCAAGAACAAATCCCGGGATCGTGGAGTGACACCTGCCAAGAACTCAGAGGATGAGGCATCTCCAGCTTGCCACCTGCTTTTCAGCCATAGGAGTTGAACTCTTACTGTAACATTTTAGGCATTTACAGCCGGTGGGAAAGAATGTTTTGGAGGGAAGAGGAGTTTTCATGCTCGGATCACCCCCAGTAGGCAGTTGCCTGTTCCTCCGCCATCCACTCTGCAGCCCTTTTCCAACTGCTTGGTGTGGTTTGAGCAGAACGGTGTGTCAGTGTCAGTGGAACATGAGCCTGGCTGCCAGCGAGTCTCCGTGGAAGGGAGCAAAGCCAGGCAAGGCTTCAGGTGACAGCGTGTGGGGAGGAAGCAGCAGAACTTGCCATTTGGAGGGACTGTGGGCTGTAGGCCTCCCGCAGAAGGATCAGCAGCTGTCAGCGGGACCCAGACTCCACGTTGCTCTCAAGATGAAGATGTCACGGAGACAGAAGGAAATGCCAGTCATGCCCTTTGATTTGCTAGTTTTTCCTAGTAGCAGCGGGAGTTGTGCCCCCAACACTCGTTTCTTGCAAAGCCTGTATGGCCCAAGGACAGCCTTTTCTCTTTTCTTTTTGACAGGTGCTAGAAGCCAAGAGGAAGCTCTCTGTGTGTGGGGGTGCATGATGTAGATGGGCAGGGGTGAAGGCATGCGGGGCTGGGTGTATCCAGTGGTGTCACTGGAAGCTGCTGCCATGCACCTCTGTATGTGATAGCCTCTGTGTTCTGGAAGTGTCTGCAGGATTAGCCGGCTGTTTGAGGAAAAGGTGTTCCTGGGGTGGATTTCCAGCACCAGTTAGATGGCAGGACATGATGGTTCAGATTCACTGTTGAACTGACTCGATGGCAGGAGCCCTGCGGGGGATTCACATGCTGTGCATATAGGTCATTGCACCCTGGGCTCAGATGGATTCTGTGGCCACTCATGTGGCACACATAAACAGGTCTGCCATTGGCAACGTGGGTCTCACTCAAGTCTGGCCAGCTATTTTTAGTACTGGGGAACTCATGAAGACTATTAACTCTGGCTTGAGCTAAACAGAATTCACAAGCCCTCTACATCAGCATTTTCTAAAGTGTATTCTGCCAAGTACCAAGTCAGTGGAATTAGGGTGGGCAGGGGATGTTTGTGTGGGACAGGGCTCCACCCATTCTGTGAGAGAGGTGTAGGTGGAACAGTTCCATGATGAAGTGAATTAGGAAACTGTGGGTTGAACAGATCTGTTTGCTGCAGGACTTTTTAGGACCTTTATTACACTAACATGCATAGTGACTGTCTAAGAGAGGGCTATAATATTCTGTGTTCCTATTATTTGTTTGGCGATAGACAAAGTGTTTTCCCAAACACATTTTTTGGAAATAGAGTCTTACTTGATGATTTTCAAAGTCACCAAGGCTCGAAGTCTAAACATCTCTCAAGTAAACCAAACATAGTTTAATATTTATGTTGTTACAAGCTCCTTCTCAAAGGGTGTTGAAATTTTAATTGATTTGATATTTCCTTTCTATTTTATTAAAAACAAAGAAAAAAACCCCAATTTGTATCAGTGTAACTCCACTTGGGAGCCTGGATATATCTTGACTCTTGGCAACCTGGAAAGGTAGGCATCCCAGTTGATAGATGGAGACACTGAAGGTCAGAGAGGTTTGGTCATTGGATCAAGATCTCACAGCCGGTAACAAAGACGCAGGCCTGGGTTTGCCCAGCTCCAAAGCCTATGTTCTTTTCTTTCAGCAGGTGGAGGCAGGGCAGGTGTTCCTTGTTGGATTCTGTCTTGCCCACAAGAATATAAATACTTCCTCTGAGGGCAGGGACTTTGTTTTGTTCACTCCTGTATCTGCAGTGCCTAGCACATAGTAAGTGCTCTGAAAATATTTACTGAAGGCAAGAACCATTATCTTCTAATCTGTGCAATAAATATGTGTTAAATGTCTCTCCTAGGTCCAAGAAGGTGGGTCTGAGAAAGTAGAGTTGAAATCACAAACTTGATGAAGCCCAAATAATAAAGCTGGGTTATTTTGAGGGACAGAGAAAAAGAAGTTAGTTCTGTGGGCGTGCTTGAGTGTTGTCTCTGAATCCTGACTTCTTTTAGATCGAAAGGGAAGGAAAGAATATTAACCACATAACCCTAGGGAAATAATTACAATAGTCAGAAGGGGATGAAATGAAAAGCAAGTCACCCTCTAAACCTCCTTTGCTAGTCTTGTTCTTCACTTGCTTTTTTTGGGGGGCGAGGTGCTGGTGGTTTTGTCCATAACTCAGATAATATGCTTACATTTCTATTTCTTGACTCATCAATATGAAGCAGTAGCTATTGACTCCACACCATGATAGATGAGGCATGGATCTTCCCCAACTTTTTCCTGCCAATTTTTGTTGTATTTTTAATCTTCTATTTATTTCCTCTATGATTTAAAACAATGTGCCCAAATTATCATTCCCTGATTCATTAATTGAGTATCTCCTGTTTCTCCACCATACAACACCAGGAAGTGAGTTCCACACGGCACCAGTCCTCTTCCTACCAGCATTGGTCAGTGCTAACTTTACTTGGACATTGTCAAAATTTAGAACATTTACATTTTATACTGTAACCATAATTAGTCCTTTCATGCTTTGTTTATACATAAGTTGATGCTGAAAATTGAAAATCAATACATTGCTTTAAGAATATTGTGATTTTGTAAATATTCACTGCGGGATCATTAGAATGGTGGCTCTATGGAGGAGATACACTCTTATGTCACTCAATCTTTACTGTTCAAAGGAGGTCGTTCCAAGCATCAAAGTCAAATGGACTCTTGCTGTATGCTATCAATTCTTAATAGAATACCTCATCGTCATTTATTTCATATCTGGAACATGTCTCTCATCTTGGAATTTCTAATTGCATGTGTCTATTTTTTGGTTGACATACCTTCATCATGTTACTAAGAACATCCAGCATTTTTTGTTTTGTTTTTTTTGAGAGGCACGGTCTTGCTCTGTCACTTAGGCTAGAGTGCAAGGGTGTGATCATATCTCAGGAGCCTTAAATTACTGTGATCTTCCTGCCTTTGCCTCCCAAGGAGCTGGGACTACAGGCATGTGCCACCATGCCCAGCTATCCAATTTCTTAATCATTCTATTTGAGAAATGGCCAATTTGGAACAGACTTCTTTCTGTGTCATCCTGCACTTTTTGGGTGCATCCCTTAGTTCCACTGTTTGCTGGATCCCATGTCTTTCTTTCTTAGGTTTGAGAGACTGAACATATAAATGGACCATGGCTACACAATATTAAAAAAAACAACTCTGAGTCACCAGCTACAGCAACCAGCCCAGAAACCAACCCATTATCTATAGCAACCAGCCCAGGAAGCCAACTTACTATCTATAAGTCAGACTTATAGTAAGTCAGGCCACTATCTCCAGCAACTAGCCCAGGAAGCCAAACAATAACCTCTAAAACAATAGACCATAAACATTCAGGACCTGATTGATATCTGACAGTGTCCCTAACTTTTGTCCCTTCTTCCAATTTGGAACCAACCAAGGAAGCCAAATATGCACCTCACACCAACTCCACAGGATACCCCACTTCTAATTAATCCACCAGTGGCTTCCCTGTGACAATATCCTGCAATCCAGGCATACCTGAAGCCTCTCCTGTTTCCACTATAAAGCTTTTCCATTTCTCTGCTTGTTTTTGAGTCTCTGGCAAAATGTGACAGAGGGTGGCTAACTCCCTTGGTATAGCAATCTCTAAGCTCTGAATCAATAGCCCTTGCTTGTTCTCATTCAGTTGGTGTTTGTTTATTTCCACAGATTCCTTTTTATCTGTTTGCTTTTTTGGAGTATATACTTAGGTAATTTTTTTTCAAGTAAAATTTTGTTGATCTTGGCAGGTCTGAAAATATCTTCATTTTGTCCTCTCTCTTGGCCAGCTTCTGTGTTTAAAATAACTTTACTCAAAATTTTATAGGATGCTATTATGTTTTAGCATCCAGAGTTGTTGTTGAGGGGATTATCAATCTTTTGTAGGTATGCTGTTTCTTCTAATGGTTTTAGAAACTTCTCTTTACCCTGTTCTGAAATTGTATAAGGATATATCTAGGTCTTGATTTTTTGAGAATCATCCTGCTCAGTACTTGATGGGCCTTTCTACATAAAGACTTCAGAAGAATTTATTTGATTCTTTTCTCCCTTCCTTTTTCTTGGTTCTCTCTCTTTCTAGACTTCTATGAGATGGATATTGGCTCTAATTAATCTTCCATGTCTCTCATTTTTTCCTTCATGTAATGTTTCTCTTTGTTTTTTTGCTTTCCATGTTGGAGTATTTTCTTGTATTTCTTCTTCAACAGTTATATCTTCATGGCACCTTATTCTTTATGGATGAAGTTTCTTCTCAAATCTCTTTGGGGTTACTAAATTGAATTCTTCTAGAGTTCAGTGTATTTCCTCTATTAGTTCTGTTTCTTCAGGGCTTGTTTGTTCCTCTGTCTGTTAGGGTCTGCTGATTCTAGATTGTCTGTGCATATTCATGAGTGGAGGACTAAGTTGATTAGCATAGATGCCTTGTATGTAGATTTCCTTGGGTATTACCTTTCCCCTGAAGGAGGGGGCTGAATGCCCGTGGGTGGCCCCTGAGAACCTGAAGGCTTCATTTTGGGGTGTGTGGGTGAGGAGCAGGAAGCAAAATTGGGATGGTCCCTCTTTGGGATGACAATACTGCTGTGAAAGTCCTACCCATTTCTAGGAAGAACTCCCCACTTCTTCAGATTTTTCAGCTTCAGGTTGGGTGGAAAAATACCAGGAAGGCTGATGCTTGGTGTCTTCTCACCTCAGTCAGTGACCTCTGTGGCAGCTTCTCCTCCCACGCTAGGTCTCCAGCTGCTGATTTTGAGGTGGGGAGTGGTAGGGGAGGGGTCTCTTCTTTGATGGCTCTGGTCTCGGTGCAGTCCCCTGTCACTGTTTGCCATCAGTATGATTTAAGTCACCCTGTGACTTCTTTCTCCTTTCCCACCCCTCCTTCTGTTCTCAGCACGTTTATGAATCAATTTCCTTTTGTACTTTTAAAATTGTCATTTTGGGCGTGGTCTCCTTTGTCCACCCATCTTTGAATGGACTCAGATGAATTTTTTGGTTAGACTCAGAGTGGAAGTAGTTAGAACAAATATTCTATGATCGAAGGCAAATCAATTCATCTTATATTCTTTGTTACCACCCTGAAGCACCCTCCAAGCCACAAAGAGACAGAGAACATGGGACAAGGAGGCAATGACAAGCAGGGCTGGGAGTCCTTTTTCTCCTGACTGTGTCCAAGTGATTTGTGTAAGAAGCAGACCCCGAGGGAGCACAGCTCTGGCCCTGGGAGATTTGCTCGGTTCTGCCACGTTCTCACTGCCCTGTGCGTGGTCAGACAATATTGTGCAGAACTAGTGGAACTGGTTTGAAAGGGCACCCAGAGTTCGTTTCATTTTCTCCTAGATTCTTCCCCCAGCAGAAGCCAGAGTGGTGGTAACATAGCTCTTGAATAGCAAGATATATATGTTTCCCAGACAACTTAAAAATATACTTATAAACAACTTTGCAGAGAGTGGGGGAAAAGAACTCTGCAAAAAAGCTGGCTCAACCATTTTGTGAAGTGATTAGGAAAAGAAGACCCTGGTGTTATTTCTTGTATATTGCGCACAGATTGTGAGGAGAGCGTAGAAGTCATTGCTTGGTGTCTAGTCTAGAGAATGACTGGGATATTCCTCAGACTCTACCATTACAGAAGCTAAGGGACAGTGATGCTAGGATGTCAGACAGTGTCTACAGCTTGTTCTGGCAGGAGCCAGCAATCTCCACACTGTGACCGAGCGTTGGTTCTGTGTGGATACCACACCTTCTCTTGTAATGAGCATAAGTACGTGCCAGGGTAACACAGCCAGCAAGAGGCAGAGCTGGGATTCGAACCTAAGACTCTCTGATTTCAGAGCTTGTGTTCTTTCTTTCAGGGTACTGCCTTGCATCATTTGTCTAAAGAATTTAGCATCCAAAGGGCAAGAGTGACATGCAGCTCAGCTATGAACATTGATTGGAATAAATTGTGACGTGCCATTGAGGTTCACGGGAAGGAGTGATCAGAGGGGCTAAACTGAGGCACAGGGAAGGCAGGGACTGAGCATGTCCCATCCACATTCCATTCCAGTCTCAGGGAGGCACAGGCCTAGCCTAGTGCCAATGCTCAGCCAGTATTTGCTGTTGAGTGAAGGAGGTGGAGCAGCCAGAAGAAATTGTGTGGAGAAGGCAGGATTTGAGTTGGGCTTTGAATGAGCAGAGGTCTGGGAGGGTGGGGTGGGCAGAAAGGGTATTCCAGGGGCAGGACAGAGCATGTCATCCAGGTGTGGGGGGGCGGGGAGGGAAGAATGGGGTTGAAAACCCCTGGTTAACTTGAATCAGCAGCAAAAGCCAGATGACAGCAAGCCTTAGATATCAGTAATAGAGCCTGGAGAGAAAAGGATGGAGGCATCGATTAGTGAGAAAATTGTGCTATCTTTAAATATGCAGCCATGACAAAGATACTTTGATTTTCTGAGATTCCTGAAAATGAATAAAATTAGCTAATCTAGTGAATTAATAATAATAGCTATTTTACTGCGTCCTCACCATGAGCCACAGATTTTGCTAAGTGCTTTGCATATATCACCTGAGTTAATCCTTACTTCAGTGTGAGAGGGAGCTGTCATTATCTCTGTTCCTAGAAGAGAGGAAACAGAGGCGCCAAGCAACTCAGAGAGGTTAGGAAACTTGCCCCAAGTCACACAGCCAGCAAGGACAGAGCAAGAAGTTGAAGTCAGTTGTGTCTGCCTCTGAACTTCTCCTAATGGCCAGGTTTCACTGCTTTCCAGAACAGGTACATTTGACTCGTACTGCAAAAATGAGAGTTCCTGGGTGAACTGGAGGCACGTCTCACTGCTGTGTCATCCGACAGAAAGAATCCAGCAGGTTTCTAGGAAGCGTGGGCTTGTGTTGCCGAGGGCCAGCTTGGCACAGTTGGATTGCTGCTGTGCGTTACAGCAGGACACAGAGCCGATGCCCTCAAGGTCAATTCTAGCCATATTTCTCTGTGATTCTGTTGCTGAAAAGCTTGGAAACAACCTCAAAGGAGTAAATAAGTGAGGGGACAAAGTATTTGCTCTCCCTTATTAAGCCTTGGCTGGGAATCTCTCTTCCACACTCCTCACATGCAAAATGCAGTTTGTGGGAGCAGATTAACATTTCAAACTGGTTCATGCAATTAGACCAGAACACCTGGTTTTGCAATAACTCTCATTTTTTGTGTGTGTGCTGAGGGGTTCTTGAAATTCCCATGCTTTGGTGGATTACCCTAATGGCTGGTCACCAGCTGTTATGTTGGCATGCTGCACGACAATTTATTTCAGCTCCCCGCTGGCATTTGGCAGAGGCCCCAGAAGAATCAGGTAGCAGGTTAATGCTGACACCTTCTCTTCCTCCTGGCACACGGGGCCCAGGGTTCTCTTCAGTGATAAGTGGCTCAGGCTTAGGGGACGAGTGTCGGGAGCTGTGGACCATGGAGGTTAGCAAGAAGAACCCTTCGTGCCTCAGCACCTGGGCTGATCAATCAAAGCTGAAGGTGTGGGCAGGGGGCAATTTGAGCGAGGGGGGTTGAGAGATGCACCATCCGTGAATCCGTACGCTGCTCTGTGCGGCCCTGGGGCACACGTCGTCATTTGTAGCTTTTATACCAATGTTATTGACCGAGACAAAGAGCAGGTTTTGGAATCTTGTTTAACAACAATACACTCCGCCAAAACAAAAACAAAAATCTAGGCTATAGACAGAAAGACATAGGGGACATTTACCATTTTTCTTCTGCTTTGTACTCATCATGTGTAATATTGCTGGGATGCAGGGCGCTGCCTCTGTCTTCCGAAGCCAACACGGGGAGATTCCCCCTGTCCTGGTCTCCTGACTTCATGACACAGGCATGTGACTTGGGCTGAGTCAATCAGACACTCGGCCCAGGACTTTGAATCTGACACCACCAAGCCTTCAAAGATGAAAGTAAAAGGGTGAAAGGAAGGATAATTGGAATTCATCCGTGAGAGCCATTGTAGCCTCCGGCGGTGGAGGTGTCCAGACAAACGGCTTTACTAAAGTACGGCTGTAGCGTTTGCTCCAGAGGCTTGGCTCACGGGCACTTTCTAAGACTGGAGGTCAGTTTTAGAAGACAATTGTTGAGTCTAAGCGAGCCTTAGAGCCATTCCATGGCCATTGCCAGTCACTGTTGCTTGCTTGCAATTGTCAAATAAAAAGCAAATCTGGACTTAGTAGAGATTTTATTTGAAGGATTCTTGCAAGGGGTGGAGTAGGAAAGGATTATGCCATAGGGAGAATGCTCTGACCGTAATACAGTGGTCTCCCTTCTCAGTGGAGGATATGTTCTATGCTCCCCAGTGAATGCCTGAAACCGAGGATATACCAAACTCTATATATGCTTTTCCTATACACACATATCTTACGATAAAGTTTAATTTAGCTTTTCCTGTATGTATGTATCTGTGATAAAGTTTAATTTATAAATTAGGCACAGTAAAAAATTAACAAATAATAAAATAGAACAATTGTAACAATATGCTGTAATCAAAGTTAAGTGAATGTGGTCCCTCCCTCAAAACATCTTGTGTTGTACTCGCCTATTTTCAGACCATGGTTGACCTTGGGTAACCGAAACTCCAGAAAGCAAAACCACAGATAAGGGCGGACTAATGTACCTGCAAGGGTCTCGAAGGTTAGGCGAAAAGAGTTTTTCTTTTACAGAGAGGAGTAAACTAGGCTAGAAAGAGCCAGTGTGAGGAAGTAGGATGAGAGGATCAGGACAGTAGCTCAGAGAAGATTCCATCCTGAGGCCAGTCTGTGCTTGGGCCGGGCTGGCTGCTGGCTCAGGTGAGCCACAGTTCAGGGACATGGGGGATGGAGGGGAACTTAACTAATATTTTATTAACGAGCACTTTGTTCTTATTGTTCCTATTGAACTGTTAGGGACAAAAGAGTTCAGCTGATCATTTATGAGGCAAAGAATGATTTGGAGGGTCCGTGTCTGGCCTTGGCATAAACAAGGGGGCATCTGTGCGTCTTTGGTGAGTCATGTGGGAAGGGTGGCCCTTTGTACACAAAAGGGTCAGGGACTTTTTAATCTTTGATGTTTTCCAGGAGCGCAGGGCTCAGGTAAAATTCAACACTATCATGACAGTCCTGGCTGATAAGAAGGAAACATGTTTAGGAAGCCTCTACTACTGCCAGGTACCCTTCCGTACTTGATCTCAATGACCAGCCACTGAGGCAGGTTATTATTATCGCTGCCCTTGAGGCCAAGAAGCTTCTGAAGCAGTTCCCTAGTAAGTTCTGAGACTCGAACCCTGGTTTCCAGATTCCAGGTCTCTCTCCACGTGCCCCTTGTTACCACACTGCCTCTGCCCCTGGGCTTAGTCAGTGACTAACCTGGTTTATTTTTAAGACCCTGGCACAATTATTTGATATTGGAAATCATCCATATGTATTTGTGGAATTTTTCATGATGATTGTGTTACATCAATATCCAACATAATATGAAAATGATGATCAATACAATTTCAATTTTCAAGACTGAAATTTTACTCTATACTTTTGATGTAGTCATCAGCACCCACTCTGGTTAACAGGCTGGTCTTCTAAGGCAAAAGGACTGCAGCCATCAAGCCCTGCCCACCCCCAGCCTTGCAATCAATGCTGCTGCAAACCTTCTCCACCAAGATAACAATTCTTCCTAAGGAATGAAAGACAGATGTAAATCTTACACCTTTCTCTTTGTGTGTTTTCAGATCCTCTACAAAAATGAAAGCAATAGAAATGAAGTATTTTGTACAGCATCAGGATGGAATCCAAAACTGAGGCTTTATTTTGGTCTAAAGAAATGGTCAGTGTCTCTAGTCATCAGGGAAGTACAAATTAAAACCACAATGAGATATTACCTTACTCCAGTCAAAATGGCCTTTATTAAAAATTTCCAAAACAAGAAATGCTGGCATGGATGCAGGGAGAAAGGAATGCTTATACACTGTTGGTGGGACTGCAAATTAGTACAACCTCTATGGAAAACAGTATCGTGATTCCTAAAAGAGAACTAAAAGTAGACCTACCATTTGATCCAGCAATCCCACTAGTGGGTATTTACCCAAAGGAAAAGAAGTCATTTTATCAAAAAGACACCTTTGGCTTGGTGTGGTGGCTCACACCTGTAATCCTAGCATTTTGGGAGGCTGAGGCGGGAGGATTGCTTCAGGTCAGGAGTTCAAGACCAGTCTGAGCAAGAGCAAGACCCCGTCTCTACTAAAAATAAAAAGAAATTAGCCAGACAGATAACCAATGAGCACACATGTGCATAAGAAAAAATTAGCTGAGTGTGGTGGCACATGCCTATAGTCCCAGCTACTCAGGAGGCTGAGGCAGGAGGATCACTTGAGCCCAGGAGTTTGAGGTTGCTGTGAGCTAGGCTGATGCCATGGCATTCTAACCTGGGCAACAGAGCAAGACTTTGTCTCAAAAAAAAAAAAAAAAAAAAGACACCTGCCTGCACCTGAATGTTTATTGTAGCACAATTCACAGTTGCAAAGATGTGGAATCAACCCATGTGCCCATCAATTCATGAGTGGATTAATAAAATGTGGTATATGTTTAACATGGAGTAGTACTCAGCCATAAAAAGGATAAATTAATGCCTTTTGCAGCAATTTGGGTGGAACTAGAGGCCATTATCCTAAGTGAAGTATCTAAAGAATGGAAAAACAAACACTGCGTGTATGCAGTGCTAAACTGGAACTAACCAATGAGCACACATGTGCATAGAGGGAAGATAAACTCAACAGAAATCAACAAGGAGGGAGATGGGAGGAGGATATGGGCAAAAACCTACCTAAGGGGTATAATGAATAATATCTGGGTGACAGGAACTCTTACGATCATGACTCAAGCATTATAAAACTGGTTCATGTAACCAAAATTATTTGTACCCTGTAATACTTTGAAACAAAAAAATGGTTTTAAAAATGTCTATTTTATCTGATATGAGACTGGCTATACTTACTCACTTTTGGTTTTCATTTGTGTGGAATATTTTTCCCATTCCATTACCTTGAAACTATGTGAGTCCTTGTGGTTTAGATGTGTTTCTTGGTGACAGCAAAAAATCGTTGTTTTTTTTTTCCATTTATTCAACCAGTCTATATCTTTTAATTGAGGTATTCAGATTGTTAATGTTGAGTATTAGTATTAATACATGAGATGCTGTTCTGTTCAACATGCTGGATGAAACTTTATTATTTTGTTTTCCATCTTGTACTATTGTTTTATAAGTGCTGGTGAGCTATAACTTTTGGGTGGTCTTATATTGGTTGGTATCTATTGTGCTGTTGCATGTATAATGCACTTTTGAGCATTTCCTGTAGGGCAGATCTAGTAGTAACAATTTGCCTCAGTGTCTGTTTGTCTCAGAAAGAATTTATTTCTCCTTCATGTATGAAACTCAGTTTAGCAGGATACAAAATTCTTGGCTTGCAGTTATTCTGTTTAAGGAGACTAAAGATAGAACCCCATTCCTTTTGGCTTGTTAGGTTTCTCTCTGCTATTAGCCTGAAGGGTTTTCCTTTGTAAGTTACTTGATGTTTTTGCCTCATAGTTCATAGAAGTTCCTTCTTTGTGTTGACTTTGACCAGTCTGATGACTATATGCTTTGGTGATTCTCTTTTTGAAATGAATATACAAGGTGATTGTTGATTTTCTTATATCTGGATGTTTATATCTCTAGCAGCACCAAGGAAGTTTTCCTCAATTATTCCCTCACCTTGTCCTTTTTCTTTTTCACCCTCAGGGATGCCTATGATTCTTATATTTTGCCATTTTACATAATCTCATATTTCTCATAGATTTTGTTCCATCTTCTTGATTCTTTGTTCTTTATTTTGGACTGAGTGGGTTAATTTGATAGAGTTGTCTTCAAGCTCTGAAATTCTTTCTTCTGCTTGGTCTAGTCCATTCTTAAAAATTTCCACTATGTTTTGTACTTCCCTAAATGAATTTTTCATTTCCAGTAGTTCTATTTGGTTTTTTAAACTCTATCTCTTTAGTAAATTTTTCATTCAAGTTCTGAATTGTTTTTATGGTTTCTTTGAGTTGGTTTTCAATTTTCTCTTGGATCTCATTGAGCTTTCTTACAATCCATATTTGCAATTCTTTATCTGTCATTTTAGCATTTTCATTTTGGTTGGAATCCATTGCTAGAGAGCTGGTGTGCTCCTTTAGGGATATCTTCTGATTTTTCTTATTCCCCTGGAACCTCCCCTCCCTCCACTGCTGGCCACCTGTGGCCACTGCTGTCTGGGCAGGAGTTGGGAAATGTTTGTGTGGAGACCAGGGACATGAAGATTGAAGGGGTAAAGCTCCCTTGGGAGGACAAATGCACACAATGGGTGGAGAAGCAATATGGCGCCCACTGCCTGGGCTTAAGTCTGTGGTGACGGGGAGTGACCCTGAGGGGGTTAGCAACCTGGTGCTTTGTTTTCAAGAAGTTCTCAGTTCACTGATGGCAGGACCTTTTGTGCTCATGAGGGTAGAGAAGCTCTCTGGCAGCTTGGGAACCTGCTGACTACCAGAGGTGTGAGGGGAGGAGAAGCAAAACCCCCACTTACCCCTTCCATGGGACTCCAAGTTTTTCTTTGACTCTTTCTTGCAGGAAAGAGATGGTCACCTTCAAAGCTAATTTTTGGAGCTTTGTTATGTAACTCATTGCTCTCCATTAATGCTTTTTGCCTGGATATGCCATAGTACTTTGGATGGGACATGATCTTGCAATGGTCACAAGATCTTACTCTCTCTCAATGATCAGTTTCACCTTTAATGTGTCACTTCCCTCTACTGGTCTCCCTGACCTACTGTTGGTCAGGAATGATTCAATTTTAAGTTTGACTAACCTTTCTTTAGCACAAGGTCTTGCTGCCTTATCTTAGCAGCAAGGTAGACAGGAAAATACCTGTACTTTGGCACAAAAAAATAGGTGGATTTAAATCCCAGCTCTGGCACCTTCTATCTGAATGGCTTTAGGCATGCTTAATATTTTTGGGCAAGATAATCTTTTTGAACCTGTTTTCCCTTCTATAAAATAGGAATAATACTAGTAATTTACCTAATCCAGGCTTATTGTGAGGATTCAATGAGATAAGAAGGATATAATTCCTGGCATATTGTAGCAGCCCTAGTCAATATTAATTTTCTTTCTTGGTTAAAAAGAGGATTCAAAGTCAGTTAGGTTTTTCTTGTTCCCCTCTCTGCAAAAAGTATTTAAGAGTGATGGGTGGGATGTAAGCTATGAGGTAGGGAAAAACACTGATGCTAACAGTGGGCTTTGGAAGAGGAAGGCCGTAGGGAAGATTTTGGGGTTGGGTTGGAGGTCCCCAGTCCCACTTCATGCTCCCAGAGTTCGTCCTGAGGTGGCTCCCTGTCCTGGTTTGGGGATTTGGTTGTGCACACTCACACCCACACATTCCCTGATAGGTCTTGCTTTCCAAGATCCTGCTCTATAGCCTTCAGCTCTGCCTTCTGCCTGATCCCTGCTCAGATTGTTCCAGAGGGCTCAGAATCATCCATGCAGCAACACATCTTAATTTGGGGTTGGAAGCGAGTGGAGGGCCTGGAGCTCCTGATGCCTGCCATTTCCAGGGAGGCAGTTAGAGGCCTGTGGGGAGCAAGTTTGGACACTGGCTTATTACTTTTCCTGTTTTAGCCAGCCAGGCAGTTAAATTAATTGAGTGTCTATCATGTGGAAAGTACTGCACCGGATGCTGTAGGGAGGGGATGCCTGTCTCCCTTGCTGAAGGGCTTATAGACTATCTCAGGAAGTTAGGACACCTGCTGGGAAAGCCATAACACAGAACTCACATTCCTGAATGTGTTTTATGGACTAGTTCTCCACAGGAAGTGGAAGCTGAGCTGGGGCTGCGGGTGGAGGTGCTTTTAGGGTTGGATGAGCCTCAACCAGAAAGCTTTTCCAGGGAAAATTAATTTGGGCAGGGTTTGAAGCCACCCAGGGACACAGAATGTTGCAGAGGAGGGGACCAGGGCATTGCAGAAGGGACAACTGCATTTGCAAGGATGTAGAAGCAGGGCCTATAGAACAGATGATGAACCCATTGGTATGGCTGGAGCAGGTCATCTTCAAGGCAATGAAAGTGATGAGTCTGGATTTGTCAGGGAAGAGTGCCAGGCAGGGGTGGGGAGCTGTGAGAGCAAGTTTAGTGGCAGGTAATCAGAACATTCATGTACATCTTCTGGCAGGGCAAATCTTTACAGGGGCTTGAGATAAATTACCCTCTATCCTGTGTAGGTTTGTGGTGTATGTGTATTTGGTTTGGTTTATTATGTGTTTATTTGGGTGGATTAGAGACATAGATGGAGATAATGGGACAGATAAAGCCACCCGTCCTTCCCTTTGCCCCAAAGCCACCTTTTGGCCTCCCGTGTAGCAGAAAGCATCAGGCTTCTCCCTCCCACTCACATCTAATCCTTTCTGTTTATGTGTATCAGTCTGTAGCCCACCTTCTTTTGTACCTTAGAGCACAGGGTGGATGGCAAGCTACCTTTCAGAGACTAATTCAGACTGAATTAGAACTTTCTATCCCTAATGCCAAATATTAGGAGAAAAAAATCCAATTGGCTTTCCAAGGCAGATGACCATCTCTAACCTAAGAAACCCTAACCAGGGAAGGGTGGCCATGTAGCACAGTATAACAGCTGGTTCCACCCTTGTGAGTGAGATGCACAGACAACCCAAAAAGTGGATTGGTAAGTGCCTATAAGGAAAAGTGAGAAGAATTTGGCTGCCACTGCGAGATTTTCCTATGGTGTAGGGGAAAGGTGAGGGGCAGAGTGAGGAGGCCTGGGTTCAAGTTCTGCCTCTAAACACCTATGTGACCTTGGGCACAGTCCTCCTTCTCTGAGCTTTCGTTTTTTCCTCTGTCACATAAAGGTTTGGATCGACAGATTCCTCACAGCCTTGAAAATGTCTTTCTCTTGCCCACATATGAGATATGAAGGTTGATGTAGGGTGAGGGCAGTGGGAGTCTAATAGATGTGAGAAAAATATATGGGGATGATTAGCAGGAGTTGGTGAAGGACTCCTTGTGAGTATGAAATAGCTAGAGGATTTAAAAGGCTTCAGAAGCTTGAGGATGGTGATACTCCCCATGGTGACAATGACTACAGGAAAGAAAGCCCAGTTGCAGAGAGAAAGGTGATGGGTCCTGTGTTGGATGGTGGGACATCCAATTAGAGAGACCTAATGACGACCAGACATGGTTGCTGATCTTAAAGGCCTGGGGTCAGAGTCAGAAAGGTGGGTTTGAGAATCATTTTCATGGGTGTGGTATCCGAAACCAGGGAGAGACTAAGCAGAAAAGACAACAGGTAGGACCCATTCAAAAAGCAGTAGTGAGGCAATGAAAGCAAGAGAAAAATAGGGTAGTAGCTTGAGAGACCAAGGGAATCAGTGGATTCAGGAGTTTTCTCTTCCTTCCTCCCTCTTTCCTTCTTTCATTTTTTCCTTCTCTCTCCTCTTTCCCTTTCACATTTTGGAATGGGAAAAATCTCAGTTGTGACCCTAAAAGAGATCTTGGAAGCACAGAGTGTGCTGGACCCTCTGCCACTACCTCCTTGATGATCTTGAGAGTTGCTATGGTTTGACTGTTTGTGTCCCCCCCCTAAATCTATATGTTAAAACCTAATCTCCAATGTGATGGTGTTTAGAGATGGAGCCTTCAGGAGATGTTAGGTCATAAATGGGACTAGGGCTCTTATGAGAACTCCTGAGAACCCCCTGAGAGCTCCCTCACCCCTTCCACCATGTGAGGACACATGGAGAAGGTGCCATCTATGAACCAGGAAGTGGGCCCTCACCAGACCGCAAATCTGTAGTGCCGTGATCTTGGACTTCCCATCCCCTAGAACTGTGAGGAATAACTGTTGTTGTTTATAAACTCCCCAGTTTATAGTGTTTTGTTATAGCATCCCAAGGGGACTAAGGCAATGGTCCAGTTGGGAAATTTGGTGAATGGTGGGCTGTTCAGGGTGGATTTTTTTCTATAGCTCTTGATCTCAGCTCACTAAGACTGGGGGACTAAACAATGTCCAGGAGATTCAAAGGGTATCCCAGCTATCAGTGGTTCATTTTCTTGTATCTTAGGCATCATCCACCAAAGGGTTTCAATGAAGACTATGGATAGTGTCACCTGTGAGTTTTGGGCAACAGTGACCCCCACAGGAGCAGAGGGCAAGAAGGGCCTTGGCCATGTCCCCAAGCTGTGGGGCAGGCAGGTTTGTGGTCCTTGCAGGCTCTCCTGGGCCTTGTCCCCAGCTGCCACCCCTATCAGGAGTAAACAGCCACCTTGACCCCTGGACCTGCAGTGCTTCAGTGTGTGCAAGCCAAGAAACTGGGACATTCAGGTGTTGGTGGGATCAGAGTCTTATACTCACATCCTTAGCGTGACTGACAAATGCCGGATACTCTCATGGCCTGTCATCTCCCTATGTTTTCAGCTTCCCTTGTGGCCAAACTCCCCCAAAAGTTTTGGGGAGCCTCGCAGAACCTATAGTGCCTCCAGGAGAGCTTATCTGAGCACTTTGTTCATTTCGCATCTTGTTTGATTCAATCTCGCTGATCTGTCTCAAGCAATGGTTTTCAAAATACAGGACCTCCTTTAGCCTGAAATCCCCTTCTCCTAAAATGCCTGTGCCTTCTGCCTTCAGGCCACCCATCTTGGTTGTCAGAGGTGCTGCAGGCTGCTGCTAATGATGAGCCTCTCTTGGGCGGGGTGGAGGTCCCGGGGCTCTCCTGTCCTGGAGTGAGCCTGGACAGGAATCTGAGGGGTTTAAGCTATCCTAAGTGGACCTGTCCCTTGGATCAGTCTCCCCTTCATGTGCCCTTAAGAGTGGGCTCCTTATAGAGGCTGGGATGGATTCTGCATGGGAGGCCAAGGCAAGTGCCAGCTGCCAGGCTGCTGCATCAGACAGACCTCTGCCCACGGCAAGGTGGGCACTCCTGCCAACCAAAGCCTCTTGGACTTCTTTCTTGGCCTGTGTTCAAGCCAAGACTGGGCTTATAGTTGGCAGGAGCACCCCATGGGCTCCCTTACTCAGAACACACCAAACCTAATCTGTTATACTACGCTCTGCTGTGGAGACGGTAAGAGGCTGGCTGGGCTTGAGGTCACATGAGTCCCTGCAGCTGTGTTGACTTCTGCTAGAAGAGCCCAGAAACTCAGAGGTGGAAGCAAGTCTTCTTGGAGGCTGCAAGCCTGAACCCAGCTCCCTGGGAGCACCGATGGCTGGGCAGGAAGCAGGAGTGAAATGCCCTCCAGCACCGAGCACCTTCACGTGAGGTCACAGACACAGGGACTTTTCAAAAACAACAATGTTCCTGCCAGTCCTCATGTTTATCCACTCACAGGATTGATTTTCTAATGAAATCCTCCTACTGCATGATTTAGGTTCATTTATATAAATTATACAGTGATTTATTTAATGACCTACTTGGAGCACTATAAATTCTACAGCATCCGTGCAATTTATTATTTAAACCCCATATAAATCATGCAAGATGAGGAGACAGAACTGTGTGTAAGGAACATGGGCTTAGTTCAAATTGCCTTATGGAAGCCCAAAGTAGGCTTTGTTTTATACGGAAAGCAAACAGGTACATGAATACATCAGCTATTTTTGAAAGGAGGAGGCATGAGCAACCTTTGTTTCTTTGCTCAAACAGCGCGGTCCCATATGGGACTCACTGCTTCGCAGCTTTCGGACTGTAGGATGACCGTGAACAGGCTGACCTGCTATTGGAAGGGACCCTTGGGCTCTGTTTGGCCAGGGACTGTGCAGTTGGTTCTCTGACATTTCGGAACTTTGAGAAGTGAGCTATGCTTCATGCAGAAGTGACAGAATTTGCCCTCAGGCTCTTGTCTAAGCCCTCCCATCTTTGCTTAAAAAATACCCTCTGTTCTGTGAAAACACGAAGCCCTTCATCTTCCTTAGCTGGTAAATTCCTTCTCTGTATTTCCCTCCAGGCAGTGTGGGCAAGGGAAACCTATGGCTACGTATAAGGAAGCCCATTTTTTATTCACCCCTCCCCAAATCTAGTGACTGTTGATGTGGCAGGTTCATCATTTATTCATTCACTCATCCATTGCACAAGGATTTATTGATTTCAGATACTCTGTGCACGTGTCTGTGGGTGCAGAGATACAAAGAATAAGCTACTATGCATAGTGGTTAAGGCAATCTTGAAATCAGCCAGCACTAGAGCCAAGCAGTCTTGGAATCAGACAGCTTCCCCAGCACCTAGCAAAGTTGATTTACATCTGGCCTGAGCCTTGGGCTTCTCAACTGTAAAATGGGATAATAACGGTCTCTACCATCAGAGGTCACCCGTAGAGAAATAAGTGAGATAATGCATCCAAAGTATTGAGAACAGGGCTTGGCATATAATAAATGTGCAAAAATGTCAGTTATTATTTGACATGAATTCTGCCCTCACCAACTGTAAAATACAGAAGATGACATAAAAATTGTATATAACCAATGCTTATATAAGGTAGAAGAGATAAGTATATTAAGAAAGGGACAGAGTGCTGAGCTAAGTTTTTCACTTTTTATTACTTGAATATTTTGTAATAAGTAAAACATACACACGGTGCAACATTCAAAAAGCACAAAAGTGATACAGTGAAGAGTAAGTCTCCTGCCCACAACTCTCTCCAGCTGGGCAGAGCCTCTCCTTGGATGCAGCCCTTGTTAATAGTGTCTTGTGTGTCCTCCAGAGAGTTTCTGTGCATTGAACATATGTGTATGTGTGTTCATTCTTCTCACACAAATATCAGCCCAACACCACTGTACTGGGCACTTTTCTTTTATCACTTAGCGACATATAGTTGAGGTCATTCCATGTATGGGCCCATACAGTTG
This sequence comes from Mirza zaza, assembly GCA_008750895.1. Classification (NCBI taxonomy): domain Eukaryota; kingdom Metazoa; phylum Chordata; class Mammalia; order Primates; family Cheirogaleidae; genus Mirza; species Mirza zaza. The sequence goes on along the minus strand of VSMD01092511.1, from coordinate 167,135 downwards.
TGCTCTATGCCATTCTATTGCATGGGAGGACATTGCCAAGTTAACCAGTTCCATACTGGTAGAATTTTAGGTTGTTTCCAATATTTTGCTATTACAAAAAAAAAATATATACTGCAATACATATTCTTTCTTGTTGAAGTGTTTCTTCAGGTTCCACAACTAGATGCAGAATTGCTGGGTCAAAGAGTGTATGCATTTGTAACGTTTATAGCAGCTGCCAAATTGTGCTTCTAAGAGCTCGTACCACCTTCACTCCCACCAGCAGTGGGATGAGAGTGTCTGCTTCTTATACCCTCGTCAACAAAATGTGCTACCAAACATTTGACCTTTTCATTTTTAGGAGCTATTCATATTCTTTTAAATGAAGTCTCTTTACTTTCTATAGTGGAGTGTTTTTTTTCTCTCTGATGGGAAGGAGTTCTTTATATATTAAGGAAATTAGCCCATTGCCAGTGGCATGTTATTTGCACCACCTCTAGAGCTGTCCCTAGTCCCAGTCAAGAGGAGTCCTTTCCCTGGCCCCACTCTGGCCTCCCATGGGTGTGCACTCCCTTACAGGGTGAGGAGTCAGTGGAACCAATAGAAGTTTGCTCCTTCTTCTAGACCACCCTGGGATTTCCAGCTCAAGTCCATTATCAGGCCCCTATGTTGCCGGTGTACACACCCCCTGGCCCATGGTGATTGTGCGTGTGTGCGCATGTGCGTGTACGCGCATGTGTGTGTGTGTTCAGAGCCTAGACATGCAGGCTGCATTGCTCACGAGCACGTGTGCAAGGCCCCTTTGCAGTAAGAGTTAGAGACAGAAGTGAGAGGGAAAGGGGAGAGATGGAGGCCCACTCTTCCTACTACCATGCTGTGGTGTGGAGCTCTAAGGAGTGCAAGAATTCTAAAGTCTATCCTGGCCTTCTGGGCCATTTTGAAGTCATTTGTCAAGGAAGAAGAATAAAGCATATTTTATTTAATAGTTTATTAGCTTGATTTATAACTTCTAAATATTATGACATATAACACGTGGGCTTCTGTACAAATGTAATCCTGCCCTGGCCACTTGCCCTGGGTCCTGCGAAGGTCAGGGCAGGCCTGACCACCTCTCCTAGAGTCAGCAGGAACCACAGGGCATCTTGGCATTAATTAGCCTATTACTTTGGCATAAAATCACAGGCCTCTGATGCCTCATGTATTTCATAGCTTGGAGGAAGTTCAAGGAAGCCCAACTCACCTTGGTCAACTGGTGTCTTATCCCTATTTTACAGATGGGACAACTGAGGCCCAGAGAGGGTCATTGACTTGCCCTGAGTCATCCTGATTCTTCCCTTTTCCTGTCCCTATAATACCTGTGCCAAAGGTTTCTGTGAAATCTGCTTAAACATCTAGCTCTTTGTTTCATAATCACATCAGATAGTGTTCATGTCTCAAGCAAGAGAGAGTAAACATGGTTTCCAAGGCAGGGATCAGACCGGATTTCACACCAGATTGGAACTGCCTGTCTTCAGATGCAGCCTCCTTATGACTAGGCTTCATCACAGAGGATCCCTGTCTTCGATTTTCTCCTGTGTGATCATCTGGAAGCACACGCACCAGAGAGTTGGAACCGCGCCATTAAAAATATTTATATTGGTGTGGAGTTGTTTGCATCTTAGCCTGTGTGCTACACTAATAGCACAGTGGCAAACATGACATTTTCCCCAAGTAATTATAGAAGCTAGCAGACATTTGCAGGGAGTTGGCTGTTCATTGACATGGGTAGCACAGCCTCACAGACTAGGAATTCTGGAATCGTGGCAGTACGGCTTTTTAACCCAATCTGTGCTCCTTCCTGGCAATGAGCGGAGGCCCCACCGATGGCCAGGCACTAACCTCCGGCCCGGGAAGCCCAGGTGAGAGACACGCACAGCCTTACCAGGTGAATCCAGGACGCTGTGCTGCCACCACGTTCACGCCTGCCCTGTGCTGAATGGAGTCTCCAGGCCCGTGTTGGGGTGGGGGATGTCAGCATGTGTCACTCTCCTCTCCCAGGACATCAGTCTCCTGCCATAGTCCAAGACCAGGCCTGCTGCAGCCTCCGAAAGTCCCCACTGCCCAAGGAGGCCAAAAGCGCAATGTCCGTGGGGACATTGGAGGCGGGTTGGGTAGGGAGGAGACAGGTTCAGGCTCAGGGCTGGCCAGGTGGTCCCACAGCTCGGTCCCTCCGTGCTAGTCGCTGGTTTCCCTCCTTCCCTGTCATTTAGGGTAGAAACAGGCTCTGCCAAGGAACTCCCCAGGGAAATGCTAAAGTTAGATTTCTCTCAGATGCAACTTCTAGTCTTGTTCCTAAGAGGAGAAACTGGGTCACACTGGAAACCAGTTAGTTTTCAGCGTGGTGAGGCGGAAAGTGATCAGAGCCTGGAGGCAGACACGAGGGGCGGGGGGGGGGGGGGGGGGGCTGAGCTTGGCTCTCCCTCATCAGCCAATTATCAACTTCTCTGAGCCTCAGTTTCCTCCTCTTATTAAAAAGAAATGATGCTACCCATCTCCACGTGTTAGGAATTTTAAAAGAAGGTAGTGTGAGATGTGCTGACCACAGTTTGCATTGACCAGTAGCTACTGTTTTTGGAACTCTACAGGGCTAAAATGTTTTTAACTTCATGAAGCACCATCCCTTTGCTATTTATTAGTCCTCAGAGCTGTGCTGTAAAGGAAGAAGGGTGGGTAATATTCCCCTGTGGCAGCTGAGGAGGGTAAGGCACAGAGACAGTTTTATGATTTAATCTGGAAAATATTCTTGATCATCTGCCGTGTTCAAAGCACCAGACCTTCCACACACAATTCCTGCCCTTGAGAAATTAATATGCTAACGAGCAAGACCGACTTGCACAGTCAAATAACACATGCTCAACCAGGGGAGGAACTCTGGTTTTGTTCACCGCCCTGTCCCTAGTGTGCTGTAAATGTTTGTTGACTGACTGAATGACATGATTCTAATGCAAGACCCAGGGAAAGCTAATAACAGATTTACAAATTCAAAAGAGATGAAATAGAATTCCAACTAGGAAACACGGGAAGTGCTTTGAGGAAGCAGTGAACATTTGATCTGGGCTTTGAAGAGCTGGTTGGATCTTGGCAGGCTGATGGGGGAAGGAAGGATATTTCCAGAAGCAGGAACCACAGGGGTAAAAGCACCGACCTAACATTGTGGGCCACGTTAAGGAAACATGAGCCACGTGGCTTGGTTGGAGCTTGGGGTACGTGATGCCTGAGTTGGGGCCAGTAGTTTGGGTGACCATATGCCCCGGTTTGCCAGAAAAAGTCTCAGTGTCTGCCTGTTGTGGATCGATGAACACCTGTGAATTATTTTGAGTGCCCTTTTTTACTTTCAAAAGCATCCTGGTTTGAAAGATACGTCTTATGCTCACTGTGTCTATGGTGGTAGATGAGGTTATGAGGAAAGCTTTGGCCAGGATTAAGGAAAGGAGCCTAGAGAGTTTGTACTTCAGTCTCCTGGCTAGGGTCTCCAAGTCCCTTGTGTACGGGGGCCATGGCGCAAGGGAACGAGTGGAGCTGGTGGAGTGGACAGCCACAGTGACCCAGCTCTGGCGGACGGCCGCCAGGTAAACAGATGAATCCTCGCCTGATCTCCCAGTGTGTAAGATAAGCCAGAAATCTGGATTTTTATATGCAACTCCTGATTTTAAAATATTGGTTCCAAAATTTTGAAAATACTATGTAGGTCAAACGAATCCCATCTGCACACTACATCTGGCCTGAGGCCACCAGTCTGTCCCTCTGCTGGGCAGTGGGGAGCTGGGGAAGGTTTCTGAGGAGGGGGTGGCCTGGTTTGAGCTGAGCATCCCCTGACCTAGGTACCCAGGAGGTGGCGGGAGGGCTGCGTTGGAGGTACGGGTGGCAGGCAGGAGCTTCTTGCTGTGGTCGAGCTGAGTGGGAAGGTGGAGCGGAATGAGAGTGGGGCAGTGGGTTGCAGGTAAGAAAAGATGCTAGACCCATGGCGAGGCCGGGAGGGGAGAAGTGGGTGCGGCCTGGCACTGGAAGGTTGGGGGAAGGGTGCAGTGAGAATGAGGTGGCAGGCCTCAGCAGGTTTGTGGTTTCCACACCGTGAAGGTCACAGTGTCCATGGTAGGCCAGGGCGTCCCCTGCCACCAGCCCCATGAGCTGTTGCTTCTTCCTCAGTAGGTCCAGCCTGGAATGAGCAGCATTTGTGGAGAGGGACGAGTGTCCAGGGGCTCTGGTGGTACCAACATGGTGGCCAGCTCCTCTGGACGGGCAGCTGAGCCGGCACAAGGGACAGAGTGTGGTTTGAGTCCCACGGAGATGCCCTGTCTTCTCAGGCAGCCTCCAGCGGTGCGTGAGGAGCCCATTATAAGCTTGGTTAACTTATTTGGGAGACATATGCTAACTCTGGGCTGTCACCAATAGCATTCATGGTTCATGAGACTTTTCTTTTTTTTTTTTTGAGATGGAGTCTCGCTCTGTCACCTAGGTTAGAAAGCCATGGCGTCAGCCTAGCTTACAGTAACCTCAAACTCCCGGGCTCAAGTGATCCTCCTGCCTCAGCCACCTGAGTAGTTGGGACTACAGGCATGCACCACCATGCCCGGCTAATGTTTTCTATTTTTAGTAGAGACAGGGTATCACTTTTTCTCGGGTTGGTTTCACACTCCTGACCTCAAGCCATCCTCCTGCCTCGGCCTCCCAGAGTGCTAGGATTACAGGCGTGAGCCACTGCACCAGGGCTTTCTTCTTTTTTTTTTTTTTTTAACAAGCAGGTATTTCGGAGATCCATGGACACAGCCATTTCCTAACTGTGCTGCTTCCTGTTGCGGCTGCCTAGCTCGGAGATCCTGGGGTGCAGGGGGAGTCTGAGATGTGGAAGTGAGAGGTGGACTTCTTATCCTGGTGCATTGACCGGGGTGAGTCAGCCGAGCCAAAGCCAAACCCGGGGAAGGAGAGGCCACAGGGGATTCTCCCTCTGCTCCTGGCCCAGGTTCATCCTATCATTGTGGCCCCCCTTGCCTTGCCTTGTCTGTCCCCTCCTCTCCCTCCCTCCCTCACCTTGTGACCCTTAGGGGACAGGAGAGAGCCGGCTTTATTTCTGCATCCCAGAGCTAACTCGGCGCCTGAGTCATGGAAAGAACTCAGCAAACGTTGCGTGGATCAGCAGGCGCCGCGGCAGCAACCATCGGTTTTTATCAAACGCTTGTTACATGTCAAGCCCTTTTCCAGGTACCGAGTCTCATTTTACAACTATCCTGGGATGTAGGTGCTATTATTGTGTCCATTTTTCAGGTGAGGGAACTGAGGCTTAGTAAGGGAAGGCATCTTGCCCATCCATGGTGACACAGCTAGCAAATATTGGAGCTGAGTTTTGGCCCCCAAGTCTGCTTGGGGCCAGGCCTCCCACTCGTCCCACTCGTCCCTCTCCACGAATGCTGCTCATTCCAGGCCAGACCTACTGAGGAAGAAGCAACAGCTCATGGGGCTGGTGGCCGGGGACGCCCTGGCCTACCATGGACACTATGACCTTCACAGTGTGGAAGCTACAAACCTGCTGAGGCCTGCCTCCTAGGAATCATATTCCTAGGAATATGATTTCCCCCATATAATCGTGTGCTACTGAACCTTGTATTTATTACAGGGAATTCTCACGGTGGCCTTGTGAGGACGATTTCATACTATTCCCACATTATATTAATAGATGATGAAACTGAGGGTCCAAGAGGAGAGGAGAGCTAGGGCAGAAAAATGAAGTGCCAGTCGAACTGAGACCTATTATGGGGTGGAAGCGCTTGCTAGACAACACTGTGCCCACGTGAAGGGCCCCGAGTCGTGGTTTCACTCAGGCAAGCACTGTCCCAGGGGAGAAATAATTCTGTGCAGCTGCGGTCCTTTCTTCCTCCCTATAACTTTTGTAAGTATAACTCGTAGGTGACGGATCAGACTTTTTGGGCTCAAATCCCAGCCCCGCCATTGAATAGCTGTGTGACACTGAATAAATTATTCAACTTCCCTGTCCCTGTTTCCCCATCTGTGAAATGGGGATAATAATGACAGCTATCTTACGAGGTTTTGTGACACTTACGTGAGTAAACACCCACGTAACAGGGTGTTTAGAGTTTCCACTGTGGCACCGAGATGCTGAGACGCAAAGGCGGAGGTGTACCACGCACGGACCGCAGAGCACAGCTCACCGCTAGTCACAGGGCGGGCACAAAAGAGTTCAGAGAGATTGAGACATCTCTTCCTGAGAGAGTTGTGGGTAGCTGGGGGTCCGCCCACCCCTCCCCCACCCCCAGGGGGAGTGGGGAGGGGTGAGGACCACTCAGAGAGCCTGGAAAGGCCCCTGCCACTGGGGACACAGAGGGCTGGGCATGGCTCATGCCCAAGGCAGCAGAGTAGAAGGTGGCATCTGGAAGCTGCCACACTCACCTCCCTTAGCAGGCACCCCTGGGCCAGACCTGGGACTCATGTTAGAGAGGAGACAGGGTCCCCAGCACTAGCACTAAGGCACTGCAGGGTGTCCCCCTTGGGGGCAGTAGCTGGATGTGATGGTTAATTCTATATGCCAACTTCACTGGGCCACAGGGTGCCCAGATATTTGGTTAGATATTATTCAGGCTGTGTGTGTGAGGGTGTCTCTGGGTGATATTTCTTATTTATTTATTAGTTTTTAAAAATTTATTTATTATTTTGTTTCTTTTCTTTTATTTTTTTATGTGCAAGACCATTTCTTGGCAACTGCTAGGGTGACATTTCAATCAGTAGACTGAGAAAGAGAGCAGGTTGCCCTTCCTAGTGTGGGTGGGCCTCACCCAATCAGGTGAAGACCTGAAGAGAACAACAAGGCTGGATAAGGGGTGGGGGGACTCCCTTGTCCTGACTGATTTGAGCTGGGACATCAGTCTTTTATTGGCTTTGCACTTAAAATGAAAACATTGGCTTTGGCCTTGAGCTGCTGGCTTTCAGACTGCAAGGACACCTCCTGGTCTCCTGGGCCTGCAGCTTGCTAATTGCAACTCTTGGGACTTCTCAGCCTGCGTATTTGTGTGGCCCTATTCCTTGTGATCTATGTATCTATCTCTATCTACCTACTGTTTCTGCTTCTCTGGAGAACCCTGGCTCATGCACTGAGGTTAAGGGGAGATTGGGCTGGGGCGGTCAGCAGAAGAGAAGGCACTGCCTGCATTGAAGAACCGGTGAAAGTGCCACATAATAAAAAACTGTCAGCGTTGAAGCCCTGCCAAGTCCTGGGGGTGAGGAGCCGTCCTGAGCCAGGGCCAGTCGGGCAGGGCAGGGAGGTAAAAGGGGTGGCAAGTGGGCGGAGGCACTGAGAGCAGAGGAGAAGCCGCACCTGCTTCCCAGACTGCTGCTGGCCCTTTCCGGCTGGGCCGGGGTGGGGGTGGGAGTGGGCGTGGGAGGAATAGAAACTCAAGGCAGGAACAAAGAAGGCCACGTATCAGTTCAGGTCCCTGAGAAGCAGAGATTTATTAGGGGGAATACCTGGGAAGAGCAAAGGGGAAGGAAACAAGATTAGGCAGAGAGAGGCTTTGGACTATGATTCGGGAGAGGAAAGGAGGAGGACTGGGTAGGAAGAGCCTCAGATGGCGGCACAGTGCAGAGCAGGTCTGGCTGGTCCCCTACTGTCCCTAACCAAGGGCCCATAGTGCGGGTCCCCTGGCAGGCGGGAATGGCCTGGTTCTAGCGCCCCTGCCATGCCCGGCCTTTAGCTGGGGGCATCCCTGGGCACCGTGGCCTTGGTGCAAACGTGGGCAGACCCCAAGGGCGGCAGCTGGGCTGTCAGCTCTGCTCCTGAAGGAGGTTTGAGTGGTCCCCTCCACGGCCACCGCAGCCCCCCAGCTGCACGCCCCTTTGCTTGGTCATACCTGCTGCAAAGAGCCCCCAGGCTGCAGAGCCCCCAGTCCTGCAAAGCCTGCTGGACAGGTGAGAACATTTTACCTTTGAGTCAAGTTTTGAGTTTTGCCTATTGCATGGAATTAGACCACTGCCATCGCTGACTTAAGACTGTTTGCATTTTAAAGTGACCATAAAGGTTTTTATTACCTGAGAGTGACCAGAAGAGCCATTTGAGTTTTCATCCAAGAAAGGCCACCCCCACCGAGGAGGTATAAATGAATTGCGGGACTCGGAGTAAAAATGCCTTTATGACACCATTTCCTGAGGCGTTCTTGTTCAATGCCAGGGTCTCAGCTGTAAAGTGCTGAGAATGGCGCCCAGCCTGCAGTAACCACTAAGCAGTGGAGGTCAGTAGTTGAGGGGCTGGAGAGAGGAGGGAGGAGAGACAGGGGACAGGAAAGGGAGGGGCGGAGGGGGAAGGGGCAGGGGCCCGTGTGTCAGGGAGGAGATGCAGTGGGCTCTGGGTGCCCACCCGAACATGAGGCCTGGCCTCCTTCCAGCTCTGGGAGGGGCCTGAGGCTGGGAGGGGACGGCTGGACATCCATCTCCGGATTCAATGAGTTCATGAAGCCACTGTGTTGGAGGGAGGCAAAGGCTCATCTATCCAGTTGGCCCAACTCTCTGAGGAACATGAGTACCCTCCTGGAGGTGTTGGTGTGTTTCTTAGGTTCCAGAAAATAACCCCCAAGCTTGCTCTAAAGCAATGTCTGCCACCTTCTTTGAGCCCTTCTGGGGGCTATGAAGGGATTGATACAAGTCAAAAGCCCATTTCTGTCTCAAGATGCTAAAGATATATCAATAGTTAGGAAGAAAAGACATGTGCATAGGAAGCTGACAATAAAGACTTAAAATAAAAGCTCCAAGTACAATCTCCAGGTGACTATGCAGAGTTGGCGTCAGGACATGGCAAGTGTCATTGCTGTTGGGAAGCTTCAGGCCAGGAGTTCAGGAGGGAGAGACCGCTGGACCCGGACTCAGACAGGTGGTGCTAGGATCACATTCCTGTCTTCGCTTGTAGAGTGACCTGGGACATAGGACTTAACCCCTCTGAGCTTCAGTTTGCCAACCTGTAAAGGGGGCACAGCAATACACAGAATAGACTAACAGGGTGCTGGTGAAAACGCCAGACACGCCGTGAGAGTTTCTTACCTGTCAATTTTCTCTCTTCCTTTCAGATGGCTGGGGTGGAGACTGTGGTGCAGGGCTGATGGGGCTTGAGCTGAGTCTCATGCTATGAGGAGCTGCTGGTGTGTGTGTGTGACCACAAAGTAGATGACAGCTGCGTGTCATCGCAGGGTAGTCCAGGAAAAGCTTTGGGGAGGGAAGGTTCAAGGTGTTTTGCTTAACAGCGACTGAAAGGGTTTGGTATGGGGTTCAGGAGTATAAAGATGGATGGAAAGGTGAGTTAGGGGTTCAGGTTGTGGGTGTCTTTGAATTCCAGGATCACAGGAATAGCTGTGCCCATTTAGCTAGTGTTATGGGCTGAATATGTCTTCCCAAATTCATATGTCAAAACTCTAGCCCCAGTACCTCAGAATATGACTGTATTCTGAGACAGGGTCTTTCAAGAGTAATTAAGGTAAACTGAGGCCATTGGGGGGGCAATGCAATGAGACTGGGTCCTCATAAAGAGAGGAGATGAGGACATAGACATGCACAGAGGGAAGACTGTGTGAGGACACAGGGAACAGACGGCCATCTGCAAGCCGAGGAGAAAGGCCTGAAACAGATCCTTCCCTCATGGCCTTCAGAAGGAATCAACCTATTGACACCTTGATCTTGGACTTCCCAGACTCCAGAACCGCGAGACAACACATTCCTGCTGTGTAAACTGCCCAATCTGTGCTAGCTTGTTACGGCAGCCCTGGCAAACTAACAGAGCCAGGGTAAGTGCTGTACAGGCATTATTTGGTCAATAGGTGGTGGGAGTGTTATTTTCACTGTGGAGCGGTGACAGTCTTGGGGGTGACTGCCTGGGTTCAAACCCTGACTCCACTGTTCGTAGCTCAGACACCAAATGCAGATGGAGGTGGGGCTGGGAAGTGGTCTGTAAGTGGCAGGGACGTTCACTTAGGACTTCGGCAGGATTAAGCCATGTGCAGTTTAAAGTACTGTCCCCTGCACTTGGCTCCAGGAGGACATCTGTGAGCCTGACTATCCCTGGAAAACTTCTTTACCTGTTTTACTTGGATCCCAACCTGGAGCTCCCTGTGATTTGCCAGCGAAGCATTTCTGTTTCTCACGAGCACCTGCCTGTGGTGCTTACCTGTTGACAGCTCCTCAATTTAGCCTGCGTCTTCTGCTCTGTTGCCCTCGGCCCCCTTCCCTGGCCGCCACGACCAACCTCTTGCACATAACAAGGTCTTGGCCATCACCTGGGCCCTGGGGAGAGGGTGGAAGCGTCAAAGGGGCTTGCACAGTTTTGAGCCTGAGGGGCTGGATCAGAAACAGAGGAAAATAAATATATATGAGATCATATTATATATGGCTTTTGAAATTTGGGGGTCTTAGTGGTCAGTAAAGAACTAAATACAATCAGAGTAGGAAGACTGGGTAATGTCATTGACTTTTCAAAAAAATTTTTTATGTTTTTCTCCATTTAAAAGTGACATTTATTATAAGAAATGGAGAAAATTTCTCTTAGAGAATTAAAAAGAGAGAGAAAAAATCGAATCCATATTCTGATCGCAGAACAACGGGCACATTGAGGAAGTGGGAACCCCTAGAATACAAACGAACGACTTTCAAACTGTTGTTCATTCCTGTTCAAACCTGCTCTCTGGCTGGGACTTTTTTGTTCCTTTAGTAAAATCGAGGTCAGACCTCTTGACTCTTTCTGCCACTGTCAAATAATAAAAGTTCTCTCATAACTTTTATTCACGAGACGAACCCTTTTAGTAATTTAAATGTCCATTCTGTGTGGCAGCAAAATTCAGGACTTAAAATTTCTTTGTAACTAAGACTGGCAACTGTCCACGAAACCTCTTTCCCCACTATTTTCCGTTGTAATAAAGGTTCTGGTTGCACAGCTGGCCGGCTGACTACATTTCCCTGTTGCCCTTGCAGTTGGAAGTGGCCATGTGACCGAGGCTTTTAGCCAATGGAATGTGAACAGAAGGGACACGTTTCATTTCCTGCCCCGTAAAACCTTCCCCTGTGTGCCCCTCCCTGCTATTTCCTCTTTCCAGGCTGCTGAGATAGGAGTGGTTGATTCCCAGGGTGTTTTGGAACCTCTGTGTTAACGATGGATCGTCAGCCTGGGTCCCTGAATGACTGCGTGGATGGAGCAAAGCTGCCTTCCCTACTAACCCAACCTGGAACTTTCCTGCACTGTTATGTGAGCAAGAAACAAAGTTCTGCTGTGTGGAGTCGCTGGATAGTTGGTTGTTTGTTTCTGCAGGCTGGTCTGCTCTCGCTGCTGCATTCCCCAGCAGCCCAGGGTGGGAAGGGAGGCTCAGCTCGCTCTCTGTTTTCCTGCCTTTAACCTTCACCCCATCCTCAGCTCTGTTGACTGACAGCAGCAGTTTCTGACCCCTTTGGGGCTGGCAAAGTGCAGAGGAGTGAGGGGCAGGGAAGATCTTTCATGGCTGGGGTTATCATGATGTTGCTATTTTTGTGCCCTCATTATTTTAGGAGATATTCAAAGTGGACCCTTTCTCTTGCAGGTTGCTTTTGGGGTGTGTGCTAGGTATCTTCTGTTTTTCAGTAGAAGGGTCAAATCTCTAATCCTTCACCCCGCTCTGGCTCCAGGCTGACCTGTGTAGACTGTATCAAAGGGCTCCTTTACCTTTTGTGTGTCCGCTTGAGTGTGGCCCGTGGGGATCCCCCGGCAGGAGCTGGGAGAGGGGCAAGGGGGAGAAGTTGGGGTAGTTATTCCCCTGGTTCCCTCCCTGTGGGCTGCATCCCTCATTGAAGGTCCCATCAGAAAGTTCATTGCACGCACTTCGCTCTGCACCTGGGCTCCGGTAACCACTCCCGCCCCTCACCCCTCCTGGATGGTAAGAGTGCCAGGCTCTCATTAGCCTCAGAGTCCTGCACTATTCTCAAGGTTTACCTCCACCCTGCCCACACCTACGTACATAATCCCGTCAATACACTCTCCTGGAATGATCTCATTTCAGTGCCACCTGTTCTCTCTAGGCCTCGACCAATACAGTGGGCTTTTAAAGATGCCTTTGCCTGAGGCATCCAGCAGTGTGCATTTCCAGTGACCCAGCAATGCATCTGCTAAGCCACTGCTTACAACTTGTCCCTCAGCTCCTGAGCATCCTGGGATCTGTCCCCTCCACTGGAGGTCACAGTGCCCCTCCAAGTGCTTCACTTGGGCAGGAGATTGAAGTTTGGAGATGTTCTGTGACTTGCCCAGGGCCCCAGAGCTAGGGGGTGGCTGAGCCGAGAGTCAGACCCAGCTCCACCTCCCATCAAAGCTGGGGCTCTTCTCCCTGCCCTGTGCCACCTGCATCACCAATGGCTTCCCAAAGCAGTTCTGCAAGTTTGCATCCCAGCCACTGAAAAAGGAAATAATACTATTTTTGAGCCTGCCTAGAATTCTGCATGGATAAAAGAGTGGGTTGATGGAGCTGGCTTTGGGCAAACTCATTCTTCTGGCATGAAGACAGATGCTCGACAAGATGGTTATATCAGGAAGTCACAGGAAGGAGATGGGACAGGCAGTTTAGGCCTGGATTCTGCGGTGCTCCCGCCAAATGAGATACCTCTGGACTCAGGGAAAGCGAGGTGCCAGCAGGGGCCTCTGGGCGGGCAGGTGTGGCCAACTGGCCATGTTCGCAAACACTCGAGTGTGAGTGGAGGCTGGATCTGCCACCACCACGTCCCCCAGCCCTGAAAACACCTTATCCCACCGGGGCATCTCTTGGCACAGGCAGTGTTGACACCACAGCACCTCAGCCTACCCTCGAATGTGGGGGGCAGTGTGGGGATACATCTGCCTCTTGCCTCTCACTCCCTAGAGAGCAGCTCTCTTGCCAGTCCCTCGGCTTGGGTTCCTCCCACAGGTGACCCAAGGGATGCAATGGCAGGCATCAGCAGTCGCTCCGTCAGAGCCCTTCTTTGGTCCCACCCGCAGGCTGGGTACCTCTCCTGGGCACTTTCACAAAGCCTTGTTCTTCTGACCTCCATAAGTCAACAAATGTTTAGTGAACACCCACTACGGTCACCCCTCCTTATCCATGGGTTCCACATCTGCAGATTCAACCAACATGGATTGAAAATACTTGGGGGAAAAATTTAAGAAAATGCACCAATAAAAAATAAAATCAATGCAGAATCACAACCATTCACACAGCGTTTACATTGCGTAAGATATTACAAGGAATCTAGAGACGATTTAAAATATGTGGGAGGATGTGCATAGGTTATATGCGAATTCTACACCATTTTATTAATATATCAGGAATTCGAGCATCCATGGATTTTGGTAGCTGAGGGGGGTCCTGGAACCAATCCCTCATGGACACCAAGGGGTGACTGTATGTGCCTAGCCCGGTGTTAGGGCCCTGCTCTCAAATGTAGACTCTAGGGCCAGGCGCAGTGGCTCACGCCTGTAATCCTAGCACTCTGGGAGGCCAAGGCGGGTGGATAGCTTGAGGTCAGGAGTTTGAAACCAGCCTGACCAAGAGCGAGACCCTGTCTCCACTATAAATAGAAAGAAATTAATTGGCCAACTAATAAATATATAGAAAAAATTAGCCGGGCATGGTGGCGCATGCCTGTAGTCCCACCAAAAAAAAAAAAAAAAAATGTAGACTCTATCATAGTGCTTGTGCCACTGTTTTGTAGTTGTTTGACTGTGTATATCAAAATACACCAGTTAAATCACTAGCTTTTAAAAAAAATTTTTTTTAAATTTTTTATTTTTCGAGACAGAGTCTCGCTTTGTTGCCCAGGCTAGAGTGAGTTGTGTGACGTCAGCCCAGCTCACAGCAACCTCAAACTCCTGGGCTCAAGCAATCCTTCTGCCTCAGCCTCCTGAGTAAGTAGCTGGGACTACAGGCATACGCCACCATGCCTGGCTAATTTTTTCTATATATCTTAGTTTGCCAATTAATTTCTTTCTATTTATAGTAGAGACGGGGTCTCGCTCTTGCTCAGGCTGGTTTTGAACTCCTGACCTCGAGCAATCCGCCCGCCTCGGCCTCCCAGAGTGCTAGGATTACAGGCATGAGCCACCATGCCCGTCCTAAATCACTGGCTTTAAAAAATGAAATATTCATATTTTTCAGCTTGGCTAGAATTCTGCATGAATTCCCAGAGGCTATGTCTTATTGTCTTTTTAAAAATGTTTTATGTTAAAAAAAATCTTTGTAGCAGAGTGCATTGTGCATTGCCTACAGACTGTAGATAGTCAATACATGTTTACTGAAGAATGAATGGATATGGCATTCGGTATTGACGATGGGATAAGCCGGGGCTTGGGGTTTCCTTGGCAGTCTTTTTTATTTGGCAGGGGAGGGAGCCAAGCCTGTGAAAAACTGTTCAATGACACAGCAGAGGCCAGGGGCACAGCGCAGATCAGAACTCAGAGTTCCCGGAGTGTCCACACCTCTCTCCTTCGCGCTTCTTGCAGCTCTCAGACCGTCTTGCTCTGGGAAGGCAAGTGCGTGGGAATTAGGCAGAGGTGAGGGGAGAGTTTCTGCTTCTGAGTTCAGCGGAGAGGCCCCAGAGAGCTGAGAAAACTGGGTGATAAGGGCGTCACCACTACCTCTGGGTGTTGCAGAGACACAGTGCAAGCCCCCTGGAGCTGCGGCTTGCCAAGGTCCCCAGGTGGGGAGGTGGGGTGAACACCGAGTCCATTATGTTTCAGGCCCCAACACTGCTAAGCCGACCAGTGTAGTCTCAGTGCTTCCTTACAGTGGTAGGGACTGACACTTGTGCGTTCTCAGGCACGGTTGGTGGCATCAGGGTGGGTGTTTGGGGATGCACTGCGTGCGTTCCCTCCCCCGCCCCCATCCCGCCCTCCTGGCTCCTTGGCCCCTGCTGTGCACCTAACAGGGGCTCTGTAAATATGTTTGGGAAGGAACTGATTCGCCTCGGGAATCTCGGAACAATACAGACACAACCTTCACAGCAGCGCTTGGTCGCTCCGACACTTCACAGTTCTCTAAGTGCTTTCACATGCATTATCTCATTGCATGTACCTGCTCTCATTCGAAATTGTTGCAGGGTGTAAGCATATAATTAAAATATCAATTAAGCCAGGTTCTGAAATAAATCAAGGCTGTGCGCGAGCATGAATTTTACAAAACCCCAAAATGACAAGTCATCAATCTAGGACTCATTCCCCAGTACGACCCTCCCACTGGCCTCCCCCCACCCCGATTTCACTCCAGCCACGTCACCATCCCTGCTGCACTGTGTCCCTCAGCTCTCCCTCACATGGCCCTTATAGTGCCTTTGTAGGGAAGGCGTCCCCCCTATCTATACGTGAAAGAAAATCTTCCTCAATCTTCAAAGCCCTAGTCTTGCATCCCCAATTTTTTCTTTTCTTTTTTTTTTTTTTTTGAGACAGAGTCTTACACTGTTGCCTGGGCTAGAGTGCCGTGTTGTCAGCCTAGCTCACAGCAACCTCAAACTCCTGGGCTCAAGCGATCCTCCTGCCTCAGCCTCCCGAGTAGCTGGGGCTACAGGCACCCACTACCATGCCCTGCTAATTTTTTTTTTCTATGTATTTTTAGTTGGCCAATTAAATTATTTCTATTTTTAGTAGAGATGAGGTCTTGCTCTTGCTCAGGCTGGTTTCCAACTCCTGACCTTGAGCGATCCTCCCGCCTTAGCCTCCCAGAGTGCTAGGATTACAGGCGTGAGCCACCAGGCCTGGCCTATAGTTTTCTTAACACCTTTTTTATTTGCCATCTCCATTCTTGCACTGCTTTCTCCTGGATGCACCCATGGGCCAGTGGCGTTCACTGCTTAAGTTGTGCTGTAACATCAGCTCCAGTTCCATCACATGAGCTGAGCATCTTGAGGGCAGGGATATTTTACTATCTTTCTGCCTGGGACCCTGCCTATAGGTGTTGGATGCCTGTCTGTTAGATGAAAGAAGAGACGTGCCTGGGGCATTTGGTGGCCTGCTAGATCCCTTGACCTATTGGCATTTATTAACCCTTCTGTTCCCTGCGTGGCCCAGCCCAGTGCCACACAGAGCAGGCTTCCTGGTGGCGAGGCCAGTACTAAGAGTCCACACATGTTTCCAGCACAGCCTCGTTTCCGAATGAAGCTGCTTGCCAGGAAAGCATAAATCTCTCATGTTACGACATGTTTGCTTTACCTGGTAACCAGATTTTTCATTAAAAAACAAAAAAACAAAAAACCACAAAGCTCACAAAAATCCATCTCTTGGCAAACAACAAAGTACCCAGCCAGGATTATGGAAGATTTGGCTTCTCTGAATGCACCTGGCAGCGTGTTCTGTGTTGCTTTCTCCAAAAAAGAATTGCCTGTGTAACAGTAGATAAGACGCACGAATGCGTGTGCGTGAGCATCTGTGAGGACAGGGTGTGGCCGAAGGGGTGTGGCTTTTGAAAGGCAGGAAGACCAGGTTCAAGTCCAGCTTGACTGTCACCAACAGTGTGACCTAGGGCATCTGGAGGTTGGGTTCTGGGAATGTGCGTTCTTTGGGCACTCCTAATGGGATTCTGAGAAGCAGCCGGGCTTGGGAGGGACTGCTTTTTTAATTCCTCAATTCTAGGATGCCATCGATAGTGAGATGCACGACTGATAGCAACTTCTCAGGAAAAAAAGGCAGTCTGTTACCAATTAAGTTCATACATTTCGAGCTCAGACATGTTAAAAAGTGCACCAGTGGACTGGGAATTGTCTCAGCTCTGGTCACAGGGCTGAATTGCCAAGGGAGAAGTCCGTGCGGCGAGAATAACCACTGATGTGTTTTGACGACAGTCTCCACAGTCACCTGGCACGCTCAATGCCGGGAGGCCCCAAAGACTGAACTGCAGCCTCTGCCAGGCCTGGGATGCAGAATGTTGGGGACTCAGTCCCTGTCTCCCCAGCATCTCTCAGCTGGACCCACCAGGCTCTCTGTCGGGTTCAGGCCTTCCGAAGCCATGCCTGATTGAGGCAGGGCATGCTTTTCACTGTCGGGTGGGGTCAGCCTTTAGCTGGCATCTGGCAGACCAGTCCCCACTGCTGGGCTTCCTCCTTGTTTCTTTGCTCCTCTCAGAGTTGGGAAGGGTGGGTCAGCTTCCGTCAGAGCTCTGTCCCTTTCCCTATGGTGGCTTGGTGCCTAGGACTGTGTTTGTGTCAGATTGCTCTCCTGAGTCCATCGTATCTGTCAGGATTCAGGCAGGAAGGCAGAAACTGCATATCCGGTAGAGGGACTTTGCCAGAGACTGTGGGATGCATAGGTCTTGGGAGGCTGGGATGGCAAGGGGAGATTGTGAGGTGACCCAGAGCTTGTGACCTGCAGGAAGTGGCGACCACAGCTGGGGCTCAGGAAACAAAAAGGAGGAGTGTGACGGGCATCTGGGAGCACAGAAGAGGGGTTTTAGCCCCAGGAGCAGTGTAGGGGACTGACATATATTTTCCAAATTTAAGAATTAAATTTAATAATGTATGTGCTCTGCCCAGAGCATTTAAAAGTAATACGTTCTGGACAAGGTCCTTGTGATAAACAAGGCTGTTGCCTAGAGGCATAACAAAGGACCTGAGTTGCAAGTAAGCAAGAGCTACCCCGCCCCACAGCATTGGGGGGTCTGGAGGCCACATGATTAACACATTGTTCCTGTGATTGCTGCGTACACCCCATAAGATGGCTGGTTAGTCAATGACGGGTAAAACCCCTCAAGGGAGGGGCGACCTAAGCCATGCACAGCCATCGGGGTTCAGCTGAAAATCTTAGGGGATCACCCTAAGAGAAGCTGGGGATGAGATATGCCCCCTGTGACTTGCCTTGCCCATCCTTGCTAATCTTGGTCCGTGATCTATGCCTAGTGCCTAGAACAACCACCTGGAAACCTTGAGCCAGGGGATATCTGCTTCTCTAAGGCTATGTATTCCGGAATTTATGGCATTGCTGCAATGCCTGGGTGGTTACATATAAGGAACTAACTTTAATCTTTTAGAGTATAAAAATAAAACTGACTCAGTGTATTATTACTCGAGTCAACCGTTTGTACGTGTGTCTGCGTTTTTCTTTGTGTTCTGCGTTTGTGTTTTTTGTTCTGTGTTCATCCTCCGTCCTGTAAACAGGCCACGACAGAGCAGTGGCCATGGGGGAGGGGCTGCTGCCCCTGGAGTCAGGAGGATGGAAATGGCATAGCTACATTAGAGACATCGCCAGCAGAAGGACAGAGAGAAAGAATGAGGGAAATAGAGGACGAACAGTGGCTTCTTCTTTTCTCTTGCCCAACTGTCCCCAGCTTCTGTTACTGCAGAGCTTGTGAGCAAGGCCACTGGTGGTGGAGCCTAAACATCACGGAGCAGTGTGCAGAGGGCGGGCGTGGGGCTGGGAGGCGATAGGGAGATAATAAGTACATCCCGGCTGTCGGCAAATATTTACTAAGTACCTTTTAATGGTTTGGACATTGTCGCGGTGCTGGAGAGTGAGCAGGGAATAAAACAAAAGAGTCCCTGGCTTCTAGGAGCCAACATCTCAGTTGAGGAGACAGTGAACAAACATATAAAAAATAAAATACATAGCATCTCAGACGGTGGTGAGAGTTACAGAGAAAAACAGACCAGGGATGGGCAGGGAGTGGTGGCAGTGGGTGGGTGGGTGGGCAGGAGAGGTTTACTTGAGAAGGAACATTTAGCAAAGACTCAAAGAAGGGGGGACAGTGAGCCCCGAGGCTATCTGGGGAGGAGCAGGCAGAGACACAGCAGGTGCAAAGGCTCTGAGGCCGGCTGTGGTGGAGGAACCAGGAAGTGGCCGGAACGGAGGATGCGAGGGGAGAAATAGTAGGAGAGGAGGCCAGGGGGGCATAGCTGCAAGAGCAGTTTGGGCTCCAGAAAAAAATGGCGACCCCTTAGAATAAGGAGGCTACCTAAAACTCTTTGCACAGGTTTCTGGGAGGCCCTGGGCTCCCTCCTGCCTGCGGACCTGGGTTCTTTGCACGGTGTTCCCTTTCTCCTCTTGCAGGCTCTGCAGAGAGGTGCAAGGATGGGGCTGGAGGACAGAGCCTGGTGGGCCACTGTAACGCCTTTGGCCTTGGTGCAAAGTAGACGGAAGCCATTCTCACCTTCCGCCCTGCTCAGTACCCACTTTCTCCTCCCCCACCCCAAATCAGGAGTGTGCCTTGACGCCCGGCTCAGTAACTGGGATGCCCCTCCCCCTAACCCCAGCAGACACACACTGTCTTCTGGGCTGTAGGCTTCCCAAACACAGGACCCTGCCTATTTTATGCATCCCTGGTGCTAACTGGTGCTTGGCACCCACTAGGGGCTTAGCGAATACCCGGCGGATGAATGAGTGGTTGAGCAGATCCTCACATTCGTCACCAGCTTCGTGACTCAGCTGACTCAATCAAAGTTAATGTCAATAGGGTGCACAAAATCAGTCCAACAAGTAAGCTGAAATCAGCCAAATGATAGAGCAGTTGCTTAATTGAATTTTCAAACTGGTAGTATGAAACTTGTGTGGTTCTAGTCTCAGCGTCCGTGAAAACTTTGGGGTGAAGGCATTACGACACAGAAAGTGTGTCCACCCCACTGCTTTCTGGTAATGACATGGCTTTTCCCCCTACTTTTATTAGTGATGAAGGGTTTGTTGGAGATAATTGTATTTTTAGCGGTACAGTTAATGAACTAGCTAAGCATCAATAGATAGAATCATAAAACCATTAAACACCAAGAGCAATAATGGGAAACTGTGTCTGGTGGTAATGAAATTAAGTGTCTTTATGAGGTCACTTTATTACTTTTCTCCTCCGCTCTCTTGCCCTCCCAAGTACGTGGTGACTGTTGCTCCTAATTGCTGTTTCACTGAAATGCCCAATGCTATCTATCCATTTTGTGTTTTAAATTCCACGTATTTCTAGGGCTTTCAGGATGATTAAACCCTCCAAGAGAGTGCAATAGAAGTGGTGGGTATAAAAGTTTCTGGAAGTGGCTTAGTAGTGTGGGAGAATGTAGATAGCAGAAAAACTTGAGGAAAAAAATATAAAAAGACCCCCTAGACTTAGTACTGAGCCCACACTGATGAGCACACGTACTTCAGGTTGAGCCCACGGGGACTTTGTGCAGGCTCTAATGCCATTGCACTGAGGGCTGGGGTGGCTATGGTTACACCTGTACTTTTTAGTCTTTACTTTTAAAGACTTTTAGTTTTCAACCATACTTTTTTGTCTCAGCGCAGACTTATATGTATAATTTCCTTTGAGCCTGTATCCCATAGGATACATTTTAATTCCCATTTCTCAGATGAGGAAGCTGAGGCTCATGGAATGACCCAGATGCCCCTGCTATTTAGAGGCCAAAGCTGGCATGCTTTCTCCATGCCAGATGGCTCATGGGTGTGTGTGTGTGTGTGTGTGTGTGTTAAGTCAAATTACTTGCCAGTGATTTAAACCTTGTCCAAACAGGCTCATGATGCCATACTTAATTCAATAACTAAAGAAATATTTATTGAGTATCTACTGTATGCTGGGAATATGATGAGCAAGACAGACTCCTTCCCGATCCTCAGAGAACGTAGATGTAGCTGGGAAGAGTTGAATAGGCAACAACACACGGTGAATTAGACGATATCATAGAGAGAGCACCATGTTGGGGAGGCTGGTGGCAGGAGCCCCCAGTCTAACCTCTGGGACAGAAAAACTTCTTGGAGGAAGTGAGGCTTAAGCTGAAGCCCAAAGTGTGGAAGATAAGTAGGTGAAGAGGGAGAAAAGTGCACAGGCCAGGAGGAAGCCTTAACAAAGATGTGGCTGAAACGGGAGAGGGACGGTGGCTGAAGAATTAAATTTATTTAGGAAGTAGCATCAATTGATAGGACTAAGGGACCGTTTCAGTTGCCGGGGATCAAGAGGACAGTGGAATTAGAGATGTCTCTTTCATTTCTGGCTTGGTCACCTGGAGGATGATGGTGCATTTACTGAGACAGGGAGGAGCTTAAGGGTACAAGTGAGGTAGGAAAAGGTAATGAATGATTTGGAGGCATGTGCCACCATTATTAAGAGATAGTTCAGCTGGCCAGGTCTTGTAGTACCTTATGGCCAAGACCTGAATTAAATCCTTGTAGATATAGTGTTAATTCTTTCACTGAGGCCACCCATAAAGCCTGGGAACACTATGTTTGTTTCCACCCTGCTAAGGAATCAAAAGGACAGAACGAAGTTTCAAAAGTATTGCCACCAGCTGGAATGATAAGGAATTTGTTGGAATTTAACGTTGGAATTTAATGGGGGCAAATTTCAATTACACCCCTTAGGTTCACAAAATCGGTTGTTTACGTAAAGGATGAAAAACCTAACTGAGTAGCAGCCCGTGTCAACAGAACCTAATAGAGTCAGTTGGCTGTGAATTCCGTACAAGCCAACAGTGTGGTATGGCCAACCCTCCTCCCACTTCTCATGTCCCCTTGATGTAGGGAATATTGCAGAGGAACCCACAAAGGTTGTCATCTGACCAGAACAAGAGTACAACCTACAAGAAGGGTGTAGCAACGGCAAAGGAGAGAGGCTAGCCCAGACAGATGTCTGGATAGGGCAGTGAGGGGGTGGCTTTTAGGCTCAAGTTTCAGGGGACTATTTGGAGCGTGGTCTGAAGGTGTCTCCAACAAAATACCTGGAAAAACCAGATGCAAGGGGAATAATTCTCAACCAACCAGAAGGCTTCAGAGAGAGGGATTTTTTTTAGTAGGGGAGATGGGGTGGGGATGGGAAGCTGGGAGTAGAAGGAAGCTTGGACCAAGGAAATGATAAAGTGTGAAGCATCCCAGAAAAGCTGATTGTTGTATTAATTTGTTTCAGTCACATGTCTGGGGGTAGCTCTGTGCTGTGGGGAATGCTATGAAACAATAGCCACAGTATAGACAGCGCTGATCACGAATAGGTAGGACCTAGATGACAGGCACCATCCAGAGCATGGTGAAGGGTGATAAGAAGAGCTCCAGGAGGGGCCGGAGCTTGAGCAGAGCCTTGGTAGAAGGGGCTGGGGCAGATGTCACTGCAAGGCATGAGCTGAGGAAGATGAGGAAATCTGCTTATCGAAGTTGCCAGGAATGGGGTGAAATGGGTAGGGGTGAGACCACTTCTGGGTGTGCTTGGTGGGCGAGGGGAGGAGCTGAGATGGGTGGAGGGTGCTCAGGTGAGCTCTTACCTGTGGAAAGCAGCGTTCATGTCGGGGTCTCCTGGCTGGTAAAGCTGAATGGAACGAGGCCTTTGAATCTATGACTTTCCTCCTGACCAGTTTTTCTCCTGGTCGTGCATACTTTCTGTGGTTGGCTACTCATGTGTCGTGCTGGCAATCTGCCACAGAGGCGAGTGCCCAGACAGCAGGAAGAAGGAGAGCTCAAAGGGGAGTCTTGGGGGGAGACAGCCCAGTGCCTTCTGCCGGGAAGTGAAACCAAATGAGATAGGGATGAAAGTGTGATGTCTAAATCATAGAGAGTTCCCTTCCGTTCTCCCCTGCTATGGTTTAAATATGTCCCCCCAAATTCATGTGTGGGACACTTACTCCCCAATGCAACAGTGTTGGGAGGTGGGACCTAATGGGAATTATTTACGTCGTGAGGGCTTCACTCTCATGAGAGAACTAGTGCATTATAAAAAGGGCTTTTGGGAGTGGGCTGTCTCTGCTGTCCTGCCTTCTGCTATGTGAAGACGCAGCGTGTAAGGAGCCATCTTGGAAGAAGAGAACGTCCTCACCAGTCTCCAACCCTGCTGGTGCCTTGATCTTAGACTTCCCAGCCTCCAGGACTGTGAGCCAATACCTTTCTGTTTATAAATTACCCAGTCCGTGGTTCTGTTATAGCAGCACAAAACGGAGACATGCCCCATTCCCTGGTCCCTCCAACCTCCTCAGAGCAAGAGCTGCTCGGCAGGCACTCTGCTAAGGGGCGGGCAGGCAGAGCCGATCGGGACACGTTTCCTGCTCCCTGGGAGTTCCGTAGTCGAGACACATGAATAAGAGCACAGTTCTTTGATGTTAAGATGCACTCTCAATATAATAACAGCTTTTCAGAAGGAAAAAAATCAGAACACCAGCACACTCAATGTACATATTATTTGCAAAACATCCTAGTTTCAGAAGCATTCAAACACGAAAGAAAAGTGTGTTTTAAAATTGAGCAATGTAAGCAGAGTAATCATTATCACAATAGGAGTGGGTACATCGACCTATCAGAATATAAAAGTGTGGGAAAGAATGTGTCTTGGAAGTGGTAGTTACAGCAATGTGATCACTGTCACAACAAGGCAGGACAAGGTGCCATTGGGACTCACTGGAGGAAGCTTTTCATGTTGCCTGGGGACATCAAAAAAGGCTTCTGGGCTGGGTGCGGTGGCTCACGCCTGTAATCCTAGCACTCTGGGAGGCCGAGGCAGGTGGATGGCTCAAGGTCAGGAGTTTGAAACCAGACTGAGCAAGAGCGAGACCCCGTCTCTACTATAAATAGAAAGAAATTAATTGGCCAACTAATATATATAGAAAACATTAGCCGGGCATGGCGGCACATGCCTGTAGTCCCAGCTACTCCGGAAGCTGAGGCAGAAGGATTGCTTGAGCCCAGGAGTTTGAGGTTGCTGTGAGCTAGGCTGATGCCAGGGCACTCACTCTAGCCTGGGCAACAAAGCAAGACTCTGTCTCAAAAAAAAAAATAAAAAAAATAAAAAAAAAGGCTTCTGAGAGGAAATCGTGTTAAAGGCCACCTTCTAGGCTAACAATGGTGGACAAAGGGGGACAGAGTCCAGAGGAGGGGGTGGTTCCAGGCAGGGGTTGCAGCTCCTGCAAAGGAAGGAGACAGAGGAGAGTGCGATGCATTCTGGGAGCAGCACTTTGTTGTCATTGTGATTGTCATTATCAGCAGCAGAGCAGAGGGGGCCTTCAGTCTGCTGGGGCCTGGCGAAATCTTACCATGAAGACAACAGGGAAGGAGGTGTGAGCGCTGCAGGGGAATTGAATGAGGCCTCCTTGCTAAACTTTCCCATCTCTTGAAAAGTTTCTCCTATTTTTACATAAGTCATACTCCAATTGCCTAATGCAAAAATGGTGTGTTCTCAAATAGCAAGAAAATGCAACAGATTTCAATCAATAGACTCAGAATTTTTCATTAAATCTGCTAGCTTAGTTCCTTCAACCTTTTCTCCAGGGGAAGCGCGCCCTTTAGAAGTGATTGATTGTGTTGCCCCATCGGCACACACACACTTTAGATATATTCTCCCCCCTCCCTCCCCCCCCCCACATACATACACACCCCTTCCCAGTGGTTGCCAAGCAGCTGCTTTCAGCTGAAACATCAGGCAGGCATCAAGGAATTCATTTTTTGTTCAGATGTGCACACATGAAAGCTGTGTCTGAACTGCATCCTTGCAAAAAGCCTTTGGGTATCGGCATGACGAGGATGTCACAAACAGGAAATTCATCTTCGTGGGTCCCAGGAGGGAGAGAAAGCTACCATAGCGTTGAAAGAAAGCCCAATAAACAGACTGGAACGTCCTGCCCAGGAAGACCTGTTGAGAGGAATGAACAGTGCTGGGTTAATTAAAACGTCACCTGGGGTGTGCCTTTTTGGGTTCTGCTGGGAATGGATGCTCTCTCGGGGCTGAGAAGCACCCCTCTGGTCCTTTCTGCATTCATTCAACAAATAACTCACCATCGGCCCGGAGTGGAGAACCACCTGGCTGCTCCCTCTGCAAACTCTTTCTCAGAGAGGGCCCTGAGCTGGCAGAGCACAGAGGATCAGGGTGGGAGGAGGCTGTGACAGAGGTGGCACCCTATGGGAGCCACCAGCCAGGCTCCCCTGCTGCTTCTGCCACTGGAGCCTCTTTGGAGCATGTGTCCTCACCCATGCAGACTGTTTACTGCAGTTGACTCTTGGACAACACAGGTTTGAACTTCACAGGTCCACTAATATGTGGATTTTCTCAATGAATATGTCAGAAAATTTTTTGGAGATTTATGACTATTTAAAAAAAGCTCACAGATGAATGCATAGCCTAGAAATATTGAAACAATTAAGAAAAAGTAGATATGTCATGAATACATAAAATATATGTAGACACTAGTCTATTTTTGTCATTTACTACCATGAAATACCCCTGAGACAGCAAGATCAATCCCTCTTCCTCCTCCTTCTCCTCCTCCTCAGCCTGCTCCATGTGAAAATGATGATAAGGATAAAGACCTTGGTGATGATCCACTTCTACTTAATGAATAGTAAATGTATTTTCTCTTCCTTATGATTTTCTTATAATAAAGTAAGCTAGAGAAGGCTAAGCTAGCTAAGTTTTTGGGAAATCAAAAGTTATACATGGATTTTTGCTGAGCAGGAGAGCTGGCACCCCTAACTCCAGTGTTGTTCCGGAGTCAACTGTAGTTGATCTCTAAGGCTGTTTCAGTTCCACCACAGTAATCTAAGTAAGAGTAAAGATAACCCCATAGCTGAGTGTTTATGCTGTGTCCCAGGTACTCTGTTGAGAGCTTTACATTTATTATCTCATTTAATCTTTATAGCAACTTTGTGAGGCTCATCTCTTATTATCCCATTTTACAGACGAGGAACTGAGGCTCAGAGGTGTTATGAACCTAGCCCAGGGAAACACAACCTGTAAGTGGCAGAGCTGGAATGAGTCCATGTCCTGATTCTGCAGCCCACACTTTTAATGCATTGTCTTAGTCAGCTTGGGCTGCTATAACAAAATGCCATAGCTTGGGTGGCTTAAACAACTGTTAATAACATTTCTTACAGTTCTGGAGGCTGGGAGGTCCAAGATCAAGATGTCAGCAGAATCTGGCGAGGGCTTTCTTGTTGGTTGTCAAATGGCTGCCTTCTTGCTGTATCCTTACATGAGGGATTGGGAGGAATGGTGTAGCGTGGGGAGGAACCAAGAGAGAGAAAGAGACAGTGTGAGAGGGAGAGAGAGTCCTTTCCTTTTCTCATAAGACACTCATCTGTAAAATGGGATAATAAGAGATGAGCCTCACAAAGCTGCTATGAAGATTAAATGAGATAATAAACGTAAAGCTCTCAGCAAAGTACCTGAGACAGGTACTCAGAGTTCCTACCTCCTAATACCAACACATCAGGGGGTGCTGAACAGATTCATCTGTTCATTTCACAAATATTCTTTGAACACTTACACTGTATCAGGGGCTGGGAATTCAATGATGAAACAAACAAACAACAAAATGTACTGAATCCCAGGAAAGACTCTATGGAGTGCTGTGAGAGTATGTACTCCGGTGCCGGTGGAGAATATGGTCATTAAAGCCTTCCCTGTTTAAGTGGTTGCCCAGCTGAACGCTAAACGATCTGGGTGCTTTAACTAGACATAGGAGGGGAAGGGGGCAGGTTCTACAGGGCTTTGTAGGAAACCGAAGCAGTTTGCACTTTATTCTAAGTGCAATAGAAAACCATTGCAAGGTTTTAAACAGGAAAGCGACATGAACTGATCGGCATTAAAATAAAATCACCCTGGCTGCTGTTTGGAAGAGACCCTAGTGGGATTTGGCGGGCTGAGGCCTTAGACCAAGCAAGAGTTGACCGTACCTGGGCTAGAGTTGGCAGTGGAGATGGAGAGAATAGGAAGCATTAGTGGAATATTTAGTTGGTAAGACCAGTAATACACAAGGAGGTGGATTGAGTCGGGGTTGCAGGAGAGATATAATCTGTCTGAACTAGGATGGGCAAGCACATTTAAGGCCCTGAAAGAAGAACTCGTTTTTTCAGAGGTGGGAAACCATCTACCTTCCTACCACACCTCCCCAGGTACCTGGCTGCATGAGTTAGGATGGTTTCACCTGCATGTTAAAAAAATCCCCCAACTCAATGGTTATAAATAGTCATCTCATGTAGCAAGAAGCCCAGTGGTGATACAGCTCCTAGGTGGTAGGTCAGCTCCGTGATGTCACCAAGGGCCCATGTTCCCTCCCTCTTGCTTCTGCTGATTTCACCTGGGGCTGGCTTCCCTTGTGGTGGCAAGAAGACCTCGGCATTTCTAGACATCAGATACTCATTTATAACCACATCCTTTCCAGGTTCAGCTGGCCATAGTGAGTCAGGTACCCACACTAACCTTACCAGGACAATGGGATGGCCACTATGGCTTAGACTGCCATGGATTTAGACATGTCCTGGGAATGGGGCCACCTGGCTTGCAGAGCAGATAAATGAATTAATCCAGGGTCTTGTTGGGGAGACTAGACATTTGGGCTCATTGAGTTTGTCATCATGTCCTGGACCAACAAGTCCCAGATTTTAGATTTCTTAGCCCAGTGAATACAATAAAAAGAGTAGGTGGGGGAACTGACATGAAATTGCTGACTTTTCATTTTTACCTAATAAAGGCATTAAAAAAATTACTATCTACTGTCTCTATCATTTAATCAAAAGAACATTTTAAAAGCAAAGAGGAAAAAACTTGTTTAATAAGTTTAGCATTATAAAAATTTACTCTTTTTCTCATTTCTCTTATCTGAAACTTAAGAACTATTCTCCTAGACAACTACGGACCATACAAAGCAGAGGTTCTCAACTGGGGTCCATGAACTGCCACCCTCACTACCCCCAAAGTTCTGTGGAATAGGAGCCAGAACGTTGGCAGTGGAGATGGAACTTGGATAGGGAAAAAAATTATAGCTTTATTTTTGTTATCCTCCATGTGAAATGTAGTATTTCCTTCAATTATGAATGTGGCAACAAACCAGTAGTATTAGCACAAACTGTGATTTTTGTCATTAATAGAAATCGCAAATATTTTCATATCACATCACAGTTGTTGTAGATATCTGGAAATGTCATTTACACCCACTACTATTTTGAAATTACGGTAGCTATTAGACGGGCTGCTAGACATTGTGTGAGCTCAGTCTTCCCTACAGATCTCCTGCAATGTGGCTGGCCACTTCTCTGAAACCTAGCGCATCTGTGGGACAGCTTCTGAGCAGTGAATGTGAGTGTGCTCATGGGGGTGACCCAGACCTTCCAACAGCCCTTAACTGAAATCGTTTGTGGATCCATATGCAGAAGGACTTGAATCATAGTTTGCTAAAGTTTTGCAACCTGAATTGTTTTAAGTTGAATTTTTAACTCTCTGTAGGCAATGCCACCTTGAGAGGCGCAGATGAGTCTGAATATGTCTGATGGCGGAGCTAACTGTCGAGGTGTGATATTTCACGCAACTGCCAACAGATTGCACGGTAATACGGGTCATGCGCGGTGCAGCAAGCTCCAGGAGAAGCAGAAGTCCTTCTCTGATTTGTTTTTTCTCTATTTACTTTCTTTTTGTGCAGTGTCTGCTCATTGAAGTACAGTCCTGCCTCATACTGTGTTACTCAAATGTTGTTCTTGTACTGTTATTCTGTGAAAATACCACACATTTTAAAAATACCTTTGTGAGAAGCACCGACAATATTAGAAATTGGCATCATTATTTCTAGAAAGTCATAGGAAGTTACATAGGAGCTAAACTCCAGGGAGGATAGGATCCACGAGCAATGGCTGTAATCCCCCATCTATGCAAAGGTTAAAAGATACTAATAAGTGCTGAAACTTGGGCTAATCGTGAGACCTGTCTTATTTTACTCACTTGTCATAAAATTTAATGAATATTTTACACTTTACTTAATTAACATACAAATGATTCTCTCTTATGGAGATCTATCAAACAAATTACTTAGGAACCACAAACAAAATATGAGATTTCAAAGAATGTCAGCGGAATAAAATAGTTTCTTTCAGCTTTGTTTATTATTTATTTTTTTATAGACCCAATTTATCTTGAACGGGCAAAGAAAAGGAAGGTCTGATGAAAACTGTGTATCTGGTTTCATTTACAGGAAAAAAAAATCACAATGACTTTTTGCTTTGTGAAAAAATTCTTGAGACTAGAGTTTTGAAGTCGGGGATGCTGAAAGAGTGCCTCGTGTCTGTCCCACTGGAAAACGTATCCAGTGAAAATGAGGGGTTTTGAGTGCCTGTGCATGAGGGAAGTTCAATTTGAAAAAGCTAGGATACTTCAAAATACGGATTTGCAGTTTTGCGAAAATCTATTCCTGAGGCGTTCTTGACGTTTCTCACCAGATGCCAAATGAAAGAAGCCTCATGCTCCTGGAGAAACTTTATCTAAACCCTCGTACGCTGGGGTTGTGCGGTGGATTTGTGAACCGGAACAGAGGTGAAAACCGGATGTGGCTCCTTAGTCAGAAGAGGTGCTTATGTGGAGGATAGCAGGCATGTCTGGAAGCAGGTCATAAAGGAATTGGCTGCCTCGCCATACACGTCAGCAAGTCACTCAGTGAAACTACATAGACATCTTTCCATGTAGCCAGCTGCTTGCTTTGTTCATGATGTGCCTGCTGATGTCAACAGAGAAGAACTCCTGTTTTGTGAGGGCCTTTGGAAACTACAAAGACTGCTGACAGTTTGGAAATGGTGTAAAGTTTGTTTGGTTAGACAAACCTGACTGGACAGAAATCCTTCACATCCTCACACAGGTGGTGCTCCTGCCACGCTTGGTTGTGCATCTGACTTTGATGCTTCGGTGAAGAAAGGAGCACCTCATGGTGTTCCCACCCTCCACATTAACACAGACACTTGCTGGCTCTTCTGAAAATCCTGAGAGAAATTTTGCTGACAGCCATAAAAGTTATCGACTTTATCCAAAGCCGGTCTCTGAGTCAGAGCATTTTTACAGGTTTTGTCAAGAAACCGTAACAGAAAACGAAGTGCCTCTCTACCACAGAGAAGCTCGTGGACTTTCAAGAGGAGAGTTTCCCTTTTTTTTCCTAAAAGAAAAAGGAAACTCACTCTTTGAACACTTCGAAAGAAAGAATTTTGTCTATAGGTTGGCTTACCTGGCAGACATTTTTAACCATCTGAATGAGATGAATCTTTCAGTTTGAAGCCCTGACATCACCGTTATGGATGCACCTGAAAACATTAGCAGCTTTCTCGGGTAAAGCTGTTGACAGGAAAGGAGGGGTGAGGCTGACATCTTTGCAAACTTTCAGATGCTGGAGGAAGTGCTTTCCCTTAATGGACCTGAGATACAAAATCCCGTCAATGTATTTGAAAAGAGAATTCTGCAAACACCTGGAAACATTACAGAGCTCTTTCAAAACTTATTTCTAGTTGATGGTGTCAAAGTTGGACCATAAAGTTGCATTCTTTTTCTTGATGATATAAATAGTCTTCGGGTATTGACCTAGCCAAAGATGAACTCATTGAACTTGGGACAAAAAACTGCTACAACTACAATTTAGTTAAAAAGCTGTGTAGAGTTTTGGTGCTGCCCAAGAGAAACCTCTTCTTACTTTGTAAAGGAGGTATGGAAGCTTTAATTCCATTTTCAAAACAATATATCTTTGAAGATTGGATTTTTAACATTGTTACCATAGGAAAAAAACCCAAAATCAATTGATGTCCAACACGGTAAGTGTATTGTCTTATCAAAGACATCTTGCCATTTCTTGTTTTTATTACAGCTAGACAAACATATGGGTATGTCTTTTAAAAAAAATAAAATTTAACTTTAATTTTGCTGTATTTCAAAGGTAGTAAATATTTTTAATGCAGTTCTAAGAAGCAAATCTATTCCTATGGAATACATATATTTTAAACATATTTTGGTCATTGTACTTCAGTGTACTTAGTTTTCTTTGTAATCCTGTGTATTTATTTTATGCATTGAAAAACATTATTCCAAGAAAGGTCTGTAGTCCTCACCAGATTGCCCAAGGGCTCCGAGGTATAAAAGTAAAGAACTCCTGATGCAAGAGGACATGATCGCCTGCCATGCTCTCAAGCTGCTTAATGTGAGACAAGGCAGGTGTGTTGTGTTTGCTCTGATGCCTGGGGAAAGAGCAGCTCCCCTCGAAAGAGGCCAAGCCAGCTACATTTCTCCTGTGCTTCCAAGGAAACCCACAGAAGGTGGCAGTCTTGATTATTCAACCTCATTACTCCCAGGAAAAGGGAGGAAGGGGGCAGACATCAGCCCAATATAGGAAGGCACTTCTTCTTTTTTCTTTCTGTAATACCTGATTCTAGAAAATGGGCCATATTCAATCAATCCCTGGTTGTGAAGTGACATCTGTTACTGAGTTCTTCTCGTGTTCATGGAGTGTGGTGTTGTAGGGTTACAGAGAAGGGGACCACACAGTCCCTTCCCTGGAGGAGGAAACAATTTAGTGTTGGAGGAAAAACTAGCGCATGAAACAATTAAGCAGGATTAAATGCAAGGCTAGAGGGTGTCTTGAGAAAATCCTGCCTGTTGACTTTTCAACACAGTTATCTCCAGAGTCTAGAATATTGCTTGGCACACAGTATGTATTAGAAAAAATCTTGGTTGAATGAGTAAATTGATGACTGAATTTTAAAAATAACACCTATTGTTATGAGAATAATACAGTTTTTCCTCAGTAGCCATGGGAGATTGGTTCCAGGACACTCGGCAGATAGCAAAATCTGAGTATGCTCAAGTCCGGAATGTAAAAGGGCATAGTACTTGCGTATAACCTACACCCATCTTCTCCTATGTTTTAAATCACCTCTAGATTATTCATAATACTTAATACAATGTAAATGCTATGTAAATAGTTGTTATACTATGTATTTTTAATTTATATTATTTTTTATTGTTTTTTTTCCAAATATTTTTGATCCTTAGTTGGTTGAATCTGGAAATATGGAAAGGGCCAACAGTACATGTTATTAGAGGAAACCTAAAAATACAGGACATAAAGAAGTAAAAAAGAAAGGATAACCAACCACCATTTTCCTATATTTCTTGCTTCCTTTTTCTATACACAGGCATAACACACACACACACACACACACACACCCTCTCTTTCTCTCATACTCTTTTATGAACAGAATTGAGACTTGAGTTTTATAGTCTAATTTTTTTCTCTTAAATTATATTGTGAACATTTTTCTGTGCCATTAAATATTCTTCAGAACATTATTTTTAATGGCTGTATCATATAGTATTCTATAAATAAATCATGGTGTATGTAGCCTAATTTATTAACCACTTCCCTATTGTTGAACATTACTGCTGGAAACATTTTTATAATATTTGCATTTATTTGTTGCTTTGCTGTCTTCCAAGTATTGTTCTGAGTGTTTTTCTCTCCATGCATAATCTCATTTAGTTTTACTCTCATAACAATCCAACAAGGTAGAATTCATTATAACCATTTTACGGAGGGGAAACCTGAAGGTCAGAGGAATGTGTCAAAGGTTGCACTGCTAGAAAGTGACAAAGCTGGGATTCAAATCCTGGTCCCATTTGATGTTACAAATCCAGGCACTCAGGCATCGCCCTGGCCTTCTTCACTAGCATGTATGTTCCAAGCTCGGTGCTCTTGACTTTGTGGTAGTGGCGTGACAAAACTGCTCTTTTATGTCTTCCTGATATTGTGAGTCACATATAGCCTTCACAAGGTGACACAAAAAGCAGCAGAGTGTCACTTCTGTTCTCAAGCATTCCTGCATCCTTGCATCTGTGAGCAGTCTGAGTATCAGAAGCTCTGAGGCTTCTAAGGATGGAAGACAGGGACACTATCCCATAGGGACACCACAACTACGGGCTGACCAGAGGCTGGGTCAGGACAGGGGCCAGGCTTAGGTGACCAACTGTCCATGTGTGCCTAGGACTGAGGGGTTTCCCTGGAGATAGGACTTTTGATGATAAAAATAGGAAGTCCCAGGCAAACCGGGATGGTTGGTCAGAGCCTGGGCACATCTGGGAGGCATGTCCATGCAGGTCTCTTGAAAGATTAATCAGGGATTTGGTGCTGTCTGCACATGCTCACCTCCTGCTCCTTGCCCTTTGCGCCTTCACTGAAACTTCCTCCACAACCGTCTCTGATGACCTTGCATACTGCCAGATTTCATAGCCACTTTTGGTTCCAAGCCACTGTCATCTCTCGCCTGGGCTACTACTACTGCAGAAGTCTCCTAATGGTCCCCTGCTTCCCTTCTTGCCCTGCAGTCTATTCCCAAGCCAACAGCCAAAGTGATCCTTTCCTTAAAATTTGAACTATTTTCTCCATTAAGGAATAATGCATACATAGCAAAATTCACCTGTGTTAACACATAATTCTGCATGTTTTGACAAACATATACAGTGGTTTAACCTCCACTGTGATCAAGATATAGAAGAGTTTTATTACTCTAAATAATTCCTCTGTATCAACCTCTTCTTTTACCCCTAGTCCCTGGTAGCCACTGACTTGTTTTCTGTCTCTACGCTTTTTGCCTTTTCAGAATGTCCTATAGATAGAATCATGTTGCACGTAAGCTTTGAGTCTGGCTTTTCTCATTTAGCACAATGCATTCAAGATTCATTCATGTTGTGCATGTTAGTAGCTCATTCCTTGTTAACACTGAGTAGGATTCCCTTATGTGGACATTCCACAGTTGCTTATCCATTACCCAGTTGAGGGACATTGTGTACTTTCCAGTTTTTGGCAATCATAAGTAAAGTTGCTCTTTAAACATTCACATGCAGGTTTTTCTGTAAGCATAACTTTCCATTTTATTTGGATAAATACCTGGGTGTGGGATTGCTGGGTTGCATCCTACTAGGGTATATTTTACTTTATAAGAAACAGCCATGCTGGTAGGGGTATATTTTGATATACCCCTATGTCTATTTTGATCCCCAATACTTGAAATTATCAATTAAAGCAATTATTTTAGCCATTATACTAGATGTGTAGTGGTATCTTATTGTGGTTTTAATTTGTATTTCCCCAGTGGCTAATAATGCTGAACATCTTTTTGTGCACTTACTGCCATGAAAAGTGTCTATTCAATTCTTTTGCCTGTTTTAAAAACTGGATTGTTAGCTTTCTTATTATTATCAAGTTCAAGAATACTTTATATATTCTGTGTCAAGTCATTTATCAGATATGTGGTTTGATCTCCCAGTCTGTGGCTCGTCTTTTCAATCTCATGACCGTGTCTTATGAAGAGCACAAGTTCTAATTTTGGTGAAGTCTGGTTTAACAATTGTTGTCATATCTAAGAAACATTAATATTTGCATAACTCAACTCAAGTTCACAAAGAATCACTAGTTTCTTTTTCTTTTAGAAATGGGGTCTTGCTCTGTCAACCAGAGCAGTGATGCAATCATAGCTCACTGTAGCCTGGAACTCCTGGGCTCAAGTGATCTTCCTGCCTCAGTCTCCCTAGTAACTGGGACTACCGCGATATGACATCACACCTGGCTTCTCCTATATTTTTATCTGATAGTTTTTTAGTTTTAGATTTTACATTTATGTCTATAATCCATTTTGAGTTCATTTTGGTATATTGTGCAAAGGATGGATAGAAGTTCATTTTTTTCCTTCATATAGAGATGTTCAATTTGTTCCAGCATCATTTGTGGGAAAGACTATATTTTATACAATGAATTGCCTTTATATCTTTATTGAAAATAAATTGCCTAACTGTATCTAGGTCAACTTCTGAATTCTGTTCCCTTGATCTAGTTGTAGAGATGTGTCAGTTTAAAAAATGGCTCTTTTGGGGATTGGGGTGGGGAAGTCCTGATTTTGTAGTGTTTGCTGGTTTTTCTTTTTTAAATATTCTCACAGTGGATAATTTCAAACAACCAACAACAAACCTGTAAAACTCCTGAAAATTTGACATTTGGCTGGCATGAGCTGGCCGTAGCACACCACTATGTTGGTTGTGTTTCCCAATCCCAATTCTTGATCACTGTGCCTTTATGGTAAGTCTTGAAATCAGGTAGTGTGATTTCTCAAACTTTGTTCTTTTCAAATATTGTTTTGACTATTCTAGTTCCTTTATCTTTCCAAATAAATTTTAGAATCAGTATACTGATTTATACAAAAATTCCTGCAGAGATTTTGGTTGAAACCGAATCGAATCTGTAGCTCACTTTAGGGAGAATTAACATCTTAATAACATTGAGTCTTCAAATCCACAAACAATGTATCTCTCCACTTATTTAAGACTTCTTTGGCTTCTGATGAAAGAAGCCAAAGTCTTCAGTGTACCAACCCCTTTTAGTCTTCAGTATACCAATCCTCCACATATTTTGTTAGTCCTATATATATATGTGTTTCGTGGATTTTTGGTGCTATTATAAATGGCATTTTTGTAAACTTCAATTTCTAATTGTTCATAGCTAGTAAATACTAATGCAATGGCTTTCTGCATATTGACTTTGTATCCTGTGACTTTGATAAACTCACTTATTTGTTCTAGGAATTTTTCTATAGATTCTTTGTGATTTTCTACACAATCATGTTGTCTAAAAATAGAGACGGTCCTATTCTTCCTTTCCAATCCTTCCTTCCTTTTTTTCTTGCATTATTGCACTAGCTAAGACTTCTAATGTGATGTTGAATAGAAGTAGTGAGAGCAAACATCCTTCCCTTGTTTTCTATCTCAGGGGAAAAGCATTTAGTTTTTACCATTAAATACGTTAACAGCTAGAGGTTTTTTTTTGCAGTTGCCCTCTTTCATGTTGAGAAAAATTGCTTCTATTTCTACTAGGCTGAGCAATTTTATTATGAGTGGATGTTGAATTTTACAAATGCTTTTTCTGAACTTATAGAAATGATTATATGATATTTGTTATTGATTGAATTATGTTCTTACAAAAGATAACACTGAAGTCTTAGTTTGTGCTGCTATAACAAAATACCACAGACTGGGGAATTGGTGAGCAATAGAAATTTATTTCTTGTAGTTTTGGAGGCTGGAAAGCCCAAGATCAAGGCATTGGCAGGTTTGGTGTCAGGTGAAGAATATCTGTTCCCCACAGATGACACTGTTGAGGTGTCCTCACATGGTTGAAAGGACACAAGAGAGAAAAGGGGACAAACATTGTGTCTTCATGTGGCAGAAGAGCGAAAAGACCTAAGCTAGTTCCCTTCAGCTCTTTTATATGACAATAATTCATTCATGAAAGGGAAGCCCTAATGCCTTAATCACCTCCCCTAATGCCCCACCTCTTAATGCCTCCACAATAGGGATTAAATTTCAACATAAACATTGGAGGGGGCACCATCATTCAAATCATAGAAATGTCCTAATCTCCAGTTACTGGAAATGTGACCTCACTGGACATAAGGTCATTGCAGATGTCGTCCAGTTAAGATGAAGTCATATTGAATAGGGTGGACCTTAAATCCAATGACTGGTGTCCATAAAAGGAGAAAGAGATTCGAAGACAGAGAAGACATGGGGAAGAAGGCTATGTAAAGAAGGGGACAGAGATTAGAGTTATGTGGCCACAAACCAAGGAATGCCAAGGATTTAAGGCAACCACCAGAAGCCAGAAAACACCAGGAAGGATTCTTTCCAAGAGCCTTCAGAGGAATCATGGCCCTGGGACACCTGATTTCAGACTTCTAGCTTCCAGAACTGGGAGAGGATAAAGTTCTGTTGTTTTAAGCCACCTAGTTTATGGTCATTTGTTATGGCAGCTCTGGGAAACTAATATACTATTTCCTCTTTAGTTTGTTGATATGGTGAATTCCATTCATTTTTTTTTTAATAGTAAACATCCCTTGCATTCCTGGAATTAGTCACACTTGATCATGTATTATCCTTTTTATTTATTGCAGGTTTAGATTTATTAGTATTGCCTTTCTTTGGAGGATTTTTGCTTTTATGTTTATGAGGGTTATTGGCTTACAGTATTCTTTTTTGTCCTATCTTTGTCTCGTTTTGGTATCAAGGTCAAACTGACCCCTCAAATGAGTTGGGAAGTATTCCTTCCTCTTCTATATTTTGGAAGAATTTTTGGAGAATTGTTATTATTTCTCCTTTAAATGTTTGATAGAATTTCCAGTGAAGCCATCTGTGCCTAAACTTTTCTTTTGTTGGGAAGTTTCAAAATGCAAATTTTACGTGTTTAATAGAGCTATTCAGGCTATTTATTTCTTCTTAAGTGAGTTTTGGAAGTTTGTGTTTTTTAGGGAGTTTGCTCATTGCATCTAAACCGTCAAATTTATAAACATAGAGTTGTTTGTGTTACTTTCCTATTATTCTCTTCATGTCTGTGGGATCAGTAATGATACCCTGTTTCATTCCTAAGAGTTGTAATTCATTCCTTCTCTCTTTTTTTCTTAGTCTAGATAGAGGTCTATCAATTTTATAGATCTTTAAAAACCAGTCTTTGATTTCATTAATTTTCCGTATTGTTTTCTGTTCTCAGTTTTATTGATTTTGCTCTTTCCTTGTTTTGGCTTGCTTTGGGTTTTATTTCTCCTTTTCTAGCTTCTAAATGTAAAAATTTAGGTAATGGATCTTAGACATTTCTTCTTTTCTAATATAAACATTTAGTGCTATAAATTTCTCTTCAAGCATTGCTTTAGTGCAGGCGTCCTCAAACTATGGCCGGCCCGAGGGCCACATGCAGGTGTTTTTGCCCGTTTGTTTTTTTAATTCAAAATAAGATATGTGCAGTGTGCATAGGAATTTGCTCATAGTTTTTTTTTTTAAACTATAGTCCGGCCCTCCAACGGTCTGAGGAACAGTGAACTGGCTCCTTGTTTAAAAAGTTTGAGAACCCCTGCTTTAGTGCATTCTGCATATTTTTACATATTGTGCTTCAATTTTCATTTAATTTAAAATATTTTAAAATTTCCTTTGTGCCTTTGTCTTTGTCCATGGTTATTTAGAAGTATGTTTAATTTCCAAATATTTGGAGATTTTCCAAATATTTTTCTCTTATTGATTGCTACTTGAATTTCATTATGGTCTGAGAACCTACGTTGTATGATTTTAATTCTTTCAAAATTTTATATTTGTTTTAAGGCTCAGAATATGGTATATATTGTCAAATGTTCCAAGAACACTTGAAAAGAGTATGCATTCTCCTACTGTTGGGTGGAGCCTTCTAAAAATGTCAGGTCAAGTTGATTGTTAGTGCTGTTCAAGCTAGTGCTGTTCAAGTCTTTTCTATGTTTATTGATTTTCTGTTTTAGTCTTCTATTGGTTACAGAGAGAGTAGGTTGAACCCTCAATAATTGTGGATTTGTTTATTACTCCTTTCAGTTCTATCATTTCTTGCTTTATGCATTTTGAAGCCCTTTTATTAGTTGTATATACTTTTAGGTTTGCATGTCTTCTTGGTGGATTGATCTCTTTAACATTATGTTACTGTTGCTTGTAAAAATATTCATTATTCTGGCTTCTACTGTGATATTAATAAAACTACTTCATTTTTCTTTATATTTATATTTCCATGTTTTATAGTTTCCCGTTCTTTTGCTTTTGATTTATCTCCTTATATTTAGAGGGTCAAAAGTTGAGTCTTACTTTCATATCCAATGTGACAATCTTTGTCTTTTAACTGGTATGTTTAGACTAGAGGTGGGGAACTTGTAGCTTTAAAATTAACATGGGATTTTAAAAGTGCTGCCTTTGACTGAATCCAAATTTTACAGAACAAATCCTGTTGTTTTTATCAATATATTTTGGTGCATCTTTTATATTTTTAAAATGAATGTGTTTAAAATACCAAAGAATAAAATAAATTTCCACAAAATAATCCTTCCAGGGTGACCAGCACAATTAGAACATTATTAAGACATAAGGGCTAATTGATGGTTTCATGATTTATTTCTAACTTCCCCTACTAAATGACCCCACTACTGCACAAGGCTGGTTGGTGAAAGTTTATGAGTGTTGACTATGCCAGTATGTTACCAGCTTTTGACAGTGATGCATTGTGTTTCTGTTTGAAGTGGAATTTGTGAATAGTTGCACAGCTCGGAATTTTTAAATTCCGTCTGCTTAACAGTTCATCATGTCAAAGAGGACCGAGAGAATGCTAAAGGAAGAAAACAGGTTTTTAAATGAGGATTGGGAATTGCAATACTATCCTGTTTCTGCTAAAAATAATACAAGTTGCTTGCTTTGTGATACTGCAATATCAACATTAAAGAAATTCAGTATTCATCAACATTATAACACTAATAAGGACCACAGATATTTTAAATTAGAGGGAGAGGCACAAAAGCTTGTATTACAGAAATTAAGAGATAAAAAGCAAAAGCAAAGGTAATTCTTTCAAGCAGCAGTAGACCTGGAAATATTGCCACTGAAGCAACTTATAAAGGAACTTATATTCTCAGGAAAAAAGGGAAGCCATTCAGTGACGTAGAAATTGTGAAAGAATGCATTGTCGAAGTTGTAGGATGCTTAGACCCCTGTAACATTTCAAAGCACAAACAACTGCCTGTTCCAAGGAGAACCATGACGGATTGGCAGCATGAATTAGCTTTCAACTTAACAGAACAACTTCATGCAATACTTCAAAAGGAAAATACATATTATTCAGTTACTTTGGATGAATCAACTGATATATTGACTCAGTGCAGGTTTTATATTTCATTTGGGTTATAACAGAAGATTTTCTTTGCTACAAAGAGTTACTTGCTTTGGGTACTCTTGCAAACAGACCATGGGGAATAGATCTCTTCAACAACTTTCAAAATAAACGTCATGAAGTTGAACTGAATTTGGTAAATTTAGTGGATGTATGTACACACGATGTACCTTCCATGACAGGAAAACATGAAGGATTATTTCAGATAAAAAAAGTATTAACAGATCCAGATACTCTCATTTCTTTTCATTGTATCTTACATCAGCAAAATCTCTGTGCTAAAGCTACTATTTTAAGTGACACTTTGCAACAAGTTTTAAGTATTGTTAACTATATTCATACAAATGCAACATGGCATCATCAGTTTCATAAAATACTAAAGTTGAAGAATGATGTATTCAGTGGCCATTGGCTGTATCATTCTAAAGTACATTGGCCATCACAGGAATAGGTGTTAGCCAAAATTTTATCTCTGGAAGAACAGATAGTTACATTTTATGAAGAACAGAGTTAGCAATGTGACTTATTAAAAGAAGATTTCTGTAGGAATGCAGCAGTTCTGTGTGATATCATGTCAAACCAAAAGGACTTGAATATTTCTTTGCAAGGTAAAACTAAGTCTATATATGATATGTGGCAAAAAATCCAAGCATTTTGAAAAAAGCTATCTTTTTTTCAAACACTTCCAAAAGAAGTTTCGGATGAACATTTTCCCCAGTTAGCAAAGGTCATTGATGAGCAGGATGATACATGAGAATCATTTGAAGAATACGCAGCTGTTATAGACCTATTAATTGGAGAATACGATGAAAGTTTCTCTGACTCTGAAAATCATGACGTCACACTCAAATTAGCATTTCAGCCTCCCCCAGTCGATATCACCAAGGCACATAAAGAGCTACAGATGGAATTGATTGAGCTCTCAGTACATGACATTTTAAAGTCATTGTTTGATGCTAAGAAACATTCATTCAATTGGAATATGGAAAAATGCAATAGAATACCCATGCCTTCAGCAACATACCTGAAAAATGCTTTCTTGCTTTTTCAACCACTTATTGCTGTAAATCTACATTTTCCTACCTAACCCAAATCAAGATGCCCTTCAGGTTACAAGTAACTGATACCCATCTAGAAGATCAACTGAAACTATGGACCTCCATGCTACAACCAAATATTCAAATGCTTTCCAACAAAGAGCAGAAAAAACTAAGTCATTAAAAGTTAGTTAACTTTAAAACTAACAAATAGTTTTCATTTTTTGAAATTATTAAGTACATAGTAGTTAGATTTTTACAAAATAATGCACATTTTAAGTATAGCTGATTGAAGTTTCTTGAATGTGGCCTTATTTGATTACAGCTAATTTAACGTGGCCTTTGAACATAAAGAGTTCCCCACTCCTGGTTTAGACTGTTTATATTTAATGTAATTATTATATGACTGCATCAAAATCTACCATCTGACCACATTAATTTCTAGTTTTCTATTTCATCTGCTATTGTTTCCTGTGGGTTTTTTTTTCTGTCTTCTTTTGGATTTTCTTTTTATGATTCCATTTTATCCCCAATAGAGGCTCATTCTTTATCTCCCTTATATTATTTTTTTAAAGCAGTTGCCTTAGAGTTTACTATATATATTTTTGCTTGATTATAGTCTACCTCAAATATTATTAAACTGTTTCTCATGTAGTATATGGACCTTACAACAGTATATTACCAAATTCTTCTCATCCTTTGTGCTATTGCTGTTACCTATTTTACTTTCACATATACTATAAATATATACAATAGCAATACAATTTTTCCTTTAAACTGTCAATTATCTTTTAGAATGACTAAAAATAGAAAAAAACCATTTTTTAATATTTACCTTTATGACATTAAAGTGCTTTTTATTTCTTTGTGTAGATTCAAGTTTCTGCCTGGTCTTAAATTTTTTCTTCCTGAAGGACTTTCTTCATTTCTTCTGGTGCAGGTCTGTTGGTAATTAATCTTCCTGGCTTTTTATTGTCTCAAAGAACTTTTATTTCTCCTCTATTTTTCAAAGATATTTTCACTGAGTATAGAATTCTAGGTTGACAGTTCTTTCCCCCTGGCACTTTCATACATTGACTGCCACACAAAAAAACAGAAACTTTTCCTTGGGGCCACAGTGTTTTATTACAAAAATACAATACAAACTGTGAGCGTAACTTAAAGGTAAACATAAATTAAAAAATGAAATGTATTGACTTCTATTCATTTAATACACATTTTTAGAATTAAATTGTCAATACTAATTGTAACAATAAGAATATCAATAAATAAGATTTTATATATGCTTCATGCAGCCCCAGAGTCAAAACTAAAGTGAGTGAAATACAACTCTCACAGCAGTTAATGTGTTAAAGATGTCATTCCATTGTGTTTGGACTTTTGCATAGATTCCGATAGTTACTGTAAATCTTATTTTTATTTTTCTGTGTGTAATATATCTTCTTTCCCTTTGACTACTTTTATGATTTTTTCTTTATCTTTGGTTTTC
This sequence comes from Mirza zaza, assembly GCA_008750895.1. Classification (NCBI taxonomy): domain Eukaryota; kingdom Metazoa; phylum Chordata; class Mammalia; order Primates; family Cheirogaleidae; genus Mirza; species Mirza zaza. Next base: position 125,195 of record VSMD01092511.1, on the reverse strand, counting down.
AGCAGTTTGAGTACAAGATGTCCAGGTTTTAAAAACTATTTTTGTTTTGTTTTATTTTGATATTTAGTCTGCTTGGTTTTCTCTCAGCTTTTTGGATTTGTGATTTTGTGTCTTTCATTAATTTTTAAAAATTCTTAGTCATTATTTAAAAACATATTTCTTCTGTTCCACTCTCTTTTTTCTCTCTTCTCTTTTTGGAATCCCAATAACAGATATGTTAGATTGTTTGATATTGTTTCACGGGTCTTGGATGCTTCCTTTTCCTCTTCCTCTTTCTCCTCCTCCTCTGCCCCTTCCTCCTCCTTTTTCTTATTATTTCACTTTTTCTTTTTATATTTTGTTTCATTTTGGTAAACTGATTCCTCAGCATGTGACTATTCTACTGATGAGGCCATTGAAGACATTCTTTACCTCTGTTACTGTATTTTTAATTTCTAACAACTTCATTTTATTTTTTCTTATAGTTTCCAGCTCTATGATACAACTTCACATCTGTTCGTGCATGTTGTATACCCTTCCCCCTCGAGGCTTGAATATATTAATTAACATTATTTTAACTTCTGTATATGATAACTTCAACATCTTGGTCATATCTGAGTCATGTTCTATTGATTGCTTTGTCTTCTGTCAGTGACTTTATGTTTTTTTTTGTTTGTATATGTGGCATGTAATTTTTAGTTGAAAACTATTGCCTTGTGTAACATAGTAGTGACTGAGGTTAATAATATTTATTCAGAAAAGTCCACCTTTTCTTCTGCTAGATCTTTAATGTTGGGGATTGAATCAATCTAGTTAAGAGCTGAGCTGGTCTTGGGTTTTGCTGTTTTTATGGGTAGTCTCAGAGCACTACAAGATTTAAATTCCTCTGGTGTTACTTCATGCTTGTGGTAGTGATTGGTTTGCCAGATGTCTTTCCTCAATGTCTGCTCCGCCCTCAGGTTTAGGTTTTGAATTTGTACCTATGTCTTAGGGGAGTGGTCCCCAACCTTTCTGGCACCAGGGACTGGTTTCATGGAAGACAGTTTTTCCACGGGCTGGGGCAGGGGTTGGGGAGGTGGAGCTCAGGCAATGATGCGAGCAATGGGGAGTGGCTGTAAATACAGATGATGCTTCGCTCTGCTGGCTCACTGCTCACCTCCTGCTGTGTGGCCTGGTTCTAATATTCATGGAAGACAGTTTTTCCAGGGCTAGGGGGCAGGAAATGGAGGTCAGGCAGTGATGCATGGCTCAGTTCCTACCAGGCCACAGACCGGTACTGGGCTGCAACCTGGGGGTTGGAGACTGCAGTCTCAGAGAGTGTGTTTTCATGCTATTGCTTCTCTCCCAATACTAGATTTATATTAATTCTTGCTTGATAGTCTTATGGTGGGGGATGCAAAAAATTATTTTTTGTTCTTATTTAGCGAACATCTTAGGTGTTATATCCTTGAATCTAGGTGATCATGTCCCTTCCTCAGTGGCAGAGGATCTCTGGTGACCAGGGTTTAGGACATTTTCGTGGCCCCCCTCCAGGTTAAAAGGTTTCTTGGGGGTTTCTCTTCTGTTATGGGCTGAGTTGTGCTCCCACTCCCAAGTTTACATGTTGAAGTGCTAACCCCAGTACCTCAGAATGTAAGAGTATTTGGAGACAGGGCCTTTAAATAGGTGATTAAGTTAACATGAGTATGTTAGGGCAGACTCTAATCTAATCTGACTGGTGTCCTTATAGGAAATGGAAATTTGAACACAAAAAGAGATGCCAGCAGAGACCACAGCAAGAAGGTGGTCATCTGCAAGCCAAGGAGAGAGGCCTCAGAAGACATCAAATCCGCTGACACCTTGGTCTCATACTTCTAGCCTCCGAACTGTAAGAAAATAAGTTTTTGTTGTTTAAGCCACCTAGCTTGTGCTATTTGTCACGGCAGCCCTAGCAGACTAACACACGCTCCCCAGGCTGTAGTGGATCTTCATCTGTGGCCTGAGAGTGAAGGGAAAGGTTTTGCTGCTCTTCTTCCATTGGCTGAAGACTGAGGACTTGGGGCAGAAGAATCGGGGTGAGGCTTCATGCATGCCTTTCTTTAGATTTCAGGTTCGTTGGTTGTCCAGAGAGCTCAGCTCTCTGATAGGTTCAAGAAATGTTGTGAATTTGCAGATTACGTGGCTTCTCTGTCACAGTGGTGGAAATGATGCTCTTTCCAGCTTTCTACAACCTGAGTAGAAGCCAGAAGGCAAAGTCATCCTTTTAAAACATATAATTCAGATCATGTCAATCCTCTGCTCAAAACCCTATTATCGCTTCCCAATTCTTTTCAGAGAAAAAGAGAAAGTCCTTTAAAAATCAACAAGGCTCTAAACCAGTGTCCCTCTATCCTGGCTGCACATTGGGATCGCCTAGGGAGCTGTTAGATCACCTGTGCCGGGCCTTGCCTCCCAGAAACTCGGATTCAATTGGTCTGGGGGCAGGGCTCCAGACCAATTATCTTTTTTTTTTCCCCAAAGGCTTCTCAGATGACTGTGATAAGCATTCTGGGTTGAAAGACATTGTCCTTTACCCTTGTGCTCAAAGCATGGTTATCAGCAGTCTGGCATGGCATAGGAGCTTGTTATTAACATAAAGGGGATCTCACATCTGCACTTTCACAGGGTCCTCCGGGGGCTTGTGTGCACGTTACAGATGGAGAATCGCAGCACACAGACTCTTACCCCACACCTGTGTTATCCCCTGACATTATCTGCCGCTGCCCTGTCTCTTGCCCACCCTGTCCAGGTGCGGTGGCCTCCTAGGCTTTTCTCAAACCTTCCAGGCAGATTCTGTCTGCCTTAGGACTTTTGCACTGTTTGTCCACATTACCTTTGCTCCCGGATGGCTGCATGGCCAGTTCCCGCCATCTCCTCACTGAAGCCTTCCCTCTTCACCACCCCACTCTCCATTTCCCTTCTCTCTCTCTCTCTCTCTCTCTCTCTCTCTTTCTCCCTCCAACTCCATAGAACTTGTCACCTTCTAACATATTGTATTAAGCTCCTGGGACTGTCATAACAAATTATCGCAAACTGTGTGGCTTCAAGCAATGGAAATTTATTCTCTCTGTTTTAGAGGCCAGAAGTCTGAAATGAAGGTGTGGGCAGGGTCTGTTCTTTCTGCAGGATCTGAGGAGGAATCTGTTCCAAGCCTCCGGTGGCTGCCAGCAATCCTTGGCATTTCTTGGTTTGTAGAGACATTGTTCTGATCCTAGTCTCCATCTTCATGTGGTCGTCTTCTCTGTGTGTATGTCTCAAATTCCCTTCTCTTTTCTCTTATAAGGACACCAGTCATTGGATTTAAGGCTCGCCCTAATTCCAGGGTGATTTCATCTTGAGATCCTTCATTTAATGACATCTTCAAAGACCATATTTCCAAACAAGGTCACATTCACATTCAGAGGTTGGGACTTGGACATATCTTTTTGGGAGCCACTATTCAACCCACTACATGTACCTAGTAAATTTTCTTATTTATTTGCTTATAATCTGTATCTCTGCACTAGAATGAAATCTCCATGAGGGCAGGAAATTTTGTCTGTTGTATTTACCTGACTGCTCTCTACTCAGCACCTAGGATAGTATCAGGCACATAGTAGGTGCTCAATAAATCTTTGCTAAGTGAGCGTGTCTTACTTCTTGCTGCAGCATCAGATGTGGCTGTGCACCTCTTTTTTTTAAAACTCCCTTCCTTGGTTTCTGAGACCCGCCCACCTTCCTTATTTCTCCTTTGCCTTCTCTGATTGTTTCTTCTCAGTCTCCATAGTTGGAGCCTCTTCCTGTCTCCACCCCTAACTGCTGTGCCCCTCTTTTTTCCTCACTTGCTTTCCTCTCCCCAGGACCTACCTACCTTTGTGGCTGGTCGCTTCCTACATGCAGATCACTCACATTTCTAGGTCGCCATCCAACCCTTCTGCTGGGTCATATTTCCAGTTTCCCTTTTTATCTGAATACCCCACAGGCACCTTATCATGAATGTGCCCAACACTTGAACACATTGCCTTTTTCCTCCAAACCTGTCTTCCCTCCTTCCAGGGGTCAGTATCACCAGCCTCTCAGTCACCAAAGCCAGAAGCCCAGGAGTCACCCTTGACTCTCCTATGTCCTACTGCTCATCAAGACCTGCCAATTTTGCCTCTTAAAGAACCCTTGGATCTGTCCACTTCTCCCCATCCTTACACCACAATCTGGCCATTGTCGTTCTCTCCCTGTCTCCCCTCCTCTTTCAAAATGCAATATGGCCCTGCTCCTTCTCACCATAAACCCCACCAGTGGCTCTGGTTGGCCACAGGTGAGACTGAGGTTAAGGATCAGTCTCCTTAACCTCCCTGGACCCTAACCTCCCCAGGGCCCTCTCTTGAGGCCTGCTCCTTGCCTCCTGGGATCTGGCCACACTGACCTTGCAGTTCTCCAAGTTCACCAGTTTCATGGCTAGAGCAGAGGAGGCAGGGGAGCAGACCGCCCCATCAGAGCACCGCCTGGTGTTTCTGTCTCTACCTGCCTGTCTGCTTCCTGGTCCCTCATCCTGGGAAAACCACAGTAAAAACCATTTGGACTAAGAGCATTAACGGAAAAAATGTTTGACCGTTTGGAGGAGGGGAGCTGTCTCCAAAAGAGACTTTGGGCTCCATTTGACTCGCAGGTTGTGGCAGTTTCTTGGAGAACTTCCATTCTGTCTCTGCTCTTTGGCGTTAATTGTTGGGATCGATGCTGCAGCAATTATATAATGTTTACTGCAGCCACCACATATCCGAGCCTTAAGTGTTGCTAAATGTCACTTTCACGCTCCCCAGTGTACGGTGTGTAATTATAACTGGTTCACTACCTTCTTTGTGAAGGAGGCAGATGCTTTTAGCCTGAGAAAGAGGATAGAAATGCATTTTCTCTAAACCTACAGGAGCGCTCATTTCCGAGAGATCTTGGACTGGAAGGACGGGAGCATGACAGGGGCTCTTCATCACAAACGGCAGTGCCCGCCTCCTTCACTGTGCGGGACCCTCCACTCCTCCTTCCTGCCAGGCTGCTGGGGCTCCTGGGAGCCTGAGGTCAAATCCACAGGCAAAGAGACAGGAGAACTGGGAACCATAGTGACTGCCAATGCAGCTAGGAAGCAGGGTGTCAACAGGTATCAAAAGAAGTGTGACACAGGAAAGAGCCGTGGCAGGAAGCCACACAGCCTGGGGCTCTTACTTAGCTATGTGCTTCGGATAAGTCACTTTGACGCTCTGATTTCATTTCTGTCATCTGTCAAACGGGAATAATAAATCCTGCCTGACCTACTTCAGTTAAATTCAATTGTACGACTGTTCAGTGAATGCCTGCTCTGTTACAGGCACTGAAGGAGGCAGCAGTGTACACGTCAGATGTGGTTCCTGCCCTCCGTGAGCTCACAGTCTAGAGCAGAAGTTGACAAACATTGACCCACAAGTCAAATCTGGCCCATGGCCTATTTTTATACAACCTGTCAGTGAAGAATGGATTTTATGTATTTAAAGCCTTGTAAATAATAATAATAATAATAATAATAATGATAAAACGAATATGCAACAAAGTATGTATGTGGCCTGTTAAACCTAAGAAATAATCTTTCTATTGGATAGAACTGGTCCAGACTAGAGTTAGATTGTGGCTCTAAATTCAGATTTGTCGCTTATTAGTGTGTCATATGGGGCAAATGATTTAACTGAGCCTCAAATTTTCATTTCTAACATGGAAGATGGTAAGAGCTGATTGATAGGGTTATTCTGAGGCTCCAAGGAAAGAATCTATTGAAAGCACTCTGTGGGGTGCAAGCTGTTACACATATATGTAACTGGTTCTTGTGGCTCAGCCACACCCAAGAACACAGAAAACTATTTGGCACCCCCTCCCCTGTCATGGATCCTCCATGCCCTTGTGTCAGGGCTGATGGTGTTGGTGTCATTCATCGCTCCCTTTCTCCACTTCTCACCTGCTCCCCTGTGCCCCCTCCCTGCTGCCCGGCTCCCAACCTCTCATGGCATTGGCTTGTAACATTTAGAGTTGCTCCTCCTTCTTGGAGCACCTGCATTTGACCTTGGAGACACAAACACTTCAAAATCCTCATGTAGGAGAAAGACATGTTATTAGGAACCAGAAAGTCTGGATTAATGGCCTTAAAAACCCAAACAGTAACTAGCATGAAGGCCTTTACATGTGTTATTTCATCATCTAATCCAATGGCAATAGTAGCAGGACCTAAAGTCCCCATTTTACAAAGTCCCCATTTTAAAGGGAATTTTCCCAGGAGCTCTTAGCTAGTAGGTGGCTAAGCCTGAGCCTGAACCCAGGTCTTCTGACCCTGAGTAGCGTGCCTTTCCTGTGACCTCAGAGGGTACTCAGGGTGTCCTTCCTAACCTTGAGCGAGGAGCGAGGCGAGTGATAATGCAGGGCTGTCAGGAGGAGTCAACATGGGGTAGTGGGCGCAGCCTTGACCCAGGAGTCTGGAGACCCAGATTCTGGTCCCAGGCCACCACTTGTTGACTGGGTCAAATCCCTTCCATCTCAGAGCCTTGGCATCCTCATCTGTAGGTGCAGGGGCAGATGACCTTGCAGGTGCTCTTAGTACTCACACTCTAAGAGTGATGACGTGTGGCCACGTCCTCCCATGCCATCCCGGGGACTTCCTGCCTCAAGATCACCTGGGGAGTGCTTTAAAACGCAATTCCCTGGGTCCCACTCTGGAACGCCGCCTTCGGTGGATGTGGAATAATTTTCTAGAATCTGTGTTCGTGAAAACTTCTTTTGGGTCTCCAGGTTTATGGACCACCAAGTCAGAGGGTGTGGTTGGCTCTTACCAGGACTTTGAAATCGGTGCGTTTGAAGCCATGGTCTCCAACTGTCTTTCCCTTATATCTCCCAGCTAATTTAGATGCTCGTCTTGGTGGCACTAATTTCAGAGTGTGACTGGGATTTGATCACTTCTTGCCATTTCTGTCGGCTGCCATCACTGTCCAGGTGGCTGTGCTTTCCTGCCTAGACTGCTGCGGGGAAGAAGCATGGCACGCAGGGCAGGGCAGGGCAGAGCCAGCGACCTGGGGCCAAAACCTGCTTCTGTCCCTGCCTTAACCTCTGTGCCTCACTCCTCAACTGTGAAGTGGAGATGCTAAGAGGTGTCATTGTGGTTGTAAGCATTATACGAGTTAATACATGATAAAACATGGCACAGTAAGCCCTCGATAAATAATGTAGACAATAATAAAATGGTTTCTTAACCTATGTCTGTTTCTAGCCTATTATGATCCATTTTCCATCCAGCCACTGGAGACAGTTAAACATATAAATCAGATTGTGCACTGTCCTAAACCTCCAACTGCTTCAAATCCCATGTTAGACCCAGGATGAAATCCAAATTCTTGTTTGGATTTCCTGTGAGGCCCTGCAGGACCCAGCCCTCACCCACCTATCACCTACTCTTTCCCTTACAAACCTGTTCTAGCCATGCTGGCCTTCTTGCTCTTTCCCCCACACACCAAGAGCATCTTGGACTCCAGATCTTTGTATTTGTTTAAATCATCTCTCTTCCCCACTAGACTGGAGACTCCATGAGGGCAGGGAATATACATTTCCAGTTCACTTTCCTATCCCCAGTGCCTGGTGCATAGCAGGTACCTATTACACATTTGCTGGATGAATGAATGAATGAATGAACCCTTGTGATCTCTGACTTGCTTCTTTTTTCCTTTGACTTCTCCCAGCTCAGACTGGTCTGTGGGGGCTGGTCTGTGCCTTTAGCTGCAGTTTATCAAGGCAAAGGAGATTATTCTCCTGGAAATCGTAACTTGAGATACACACTGCTTTTGCCCCACATTTGTGTGCACTAATGAAATTACATGGACAAACAATATTTCTGGAGAGGCAAGCTGTCCATCCAGGCCTTTGATTTATTGTGTCAGGAGGGGTGGAGGCTGTGGATTAACCCCTACTTCCATCTCAGCATCACAGGCAGGAGGCTTTGTAGGAGCCACAGAGCTTCTAACACACAACTGATTTGTCTTTCCTTTTAAAATTATTTTCTTTTAGAGACAGGATCTTGCTCTGTCACTCAAGCTATAGTGCTGGGGCATGATCACAGCTCACTGCAACCTCAAACTCCTGGTCTCAAGAGATCCTCCTGCCTCAGCCTCCCGAGTAGCTGGGACTACAGGCACACATCACCATGCCTGGCTAATTTAAACGATGTTTTTGTAGAGATAGTATCTCAAACTCCTGGGCTCAAATGATCCTCCCACCTTGGCCTCCCAAAGTGCTGGGATTACAGGCATGAGCCACTGCGCCCGGCACATTTGATTTTTCATTTGATCAATAAATCTCTCTCTTGAACCTGGCCATCTGTATGTATTCAGGGAGTAGACTAATGAAGCACCAAGTTAGGGGGCCTGTTCATAGGCAGCTTATGGTCTAGCATTTTGACCCATGGAATTTCTCCCCATTGGAAATAAACTCGAGCTCAGTTCCTTGAGCCGTGAGAGAGCAGATGCCAGCCATTCATTTCCCTGGTTCCTCCCTTTGCTCGTGCCAACTTCTTACCCTCTTCTCCCATGGTTACTTCCTCTAGGGTGTTGCTTAACCACCCCCCTCAAAGGTTATGTTAATAAAACTGAGACCATACTACTTATCCAGCTCATGGTTGTGGTCAAGGTTCAATGTGCCGCTTTGGTAAGTGCTTATCACACATAGTGCATGGGGTGACATGCAGAAATGTTTACCCACCAATGTGCAGTAGGAGCACATGCAGACGCTTCGGTGTTGAAACAGGCAGATCTGGGGGTCAGGCAAGTTGAACTTGGTGAACACCCTGGTTTCCTTCTGTTTGAAACAGGGACTCCTCGAGAGGATCAAATCAAATGGGCAGCGCAGGCCCTGCCACAGTGCAGGGGTGCAAAGTGGTGCCTGGTTCCCATTGTCCCATGTCCCATTCTGGTTCCTCCCATGAGAAGCAGCATGGTATGGCGGCAAGAGCATGGGCTTTGGAATCCCGACAGATCTGAGTTCAAGTGCTTATTCCACAAAGCTGGGATAAAAGCTGTGAGACTTTGAGTAAGTTACAAGTCTTTCTGAGTCCCATGTTGGTAGAACACTTTCCTCATGGGGCTTAGGGGGAGTGTGAAAAGAGGTGTCCAGGACGGTAGGTATACAGTAGGCATCCCACAATGCTGGTCCCCAACTTCTCCCTCTTTTCTATTGATGAGCAATTTGTGGGCACAGTAATGGACAAAGCAACACAGATCGATGTATTTGATAAGGAATAATTTTCTGTCCTCATTGTGTTTTTCAACCCAGCTGAAAGGTGGGTTTCCTCTAGTGAGGAAACAGAATTATTGGAGAACTACCTTGTTTTCAGAAACATTAGATAAATTAGGTTACATATTTTATTGTTTCTGAATACTGCAAAATAATTTATTTCCCTTCTTTGAAGACAGCCGGGGTGCCTGTTCCAACACCCCAAAGCAATGCTTTATTTTGTTCATGCTTGATGTGATCTGCTCACCCGATTTACGCTTTGTTCAAATGAACTTGCTTTAATACAATTTTAATTATTTTTAATGCTTTAAATTAATTATAGCCATTTCAGTGGCTCCTCTGTGTCTTTGCTGTTTCTCTGTTTCATCTCCATGGCAACCTTTCTTACAAGAAGGAGGGGGTGTGTGTGTGCGTGCACATACGCCTCTTCTGTTCTGAATGTTGACTTCAGTTTGCTTTGAAGCTCTGAAATATCAACTCCAGGGAGAAGGATTCCGGGGACAATCGCAAGTGAAAGTTGTTTATTGTTGTACATTCGGGAACGATGTCTGGTTAGAATGTTGACTGTGACCTCTGCTCCCCTCACCCCCTTCCAGCTTCTCAGCCTGGAAGCAGTGCAGAAGGACGGCACGGGGTTAATGCTGAGACTACTTAGTGCAATGTCCAGAATTAACAAATTAACGTTCATTGAACACCTGCGTGCACCAGACATGGATGGCTCTTTAGCAATCTTAGTGGATTTGGTCCTTGCAGCCGCCCTGTGAGCCTGGGGTTATTATTCTCACTTCAGAGGTGCAGAAAAGGCACACAGAGGTTAAACAACTTGGCCAAAATTGCTCAGTTGGTGAGTGGCATGACCAGGGTTTGATCTCAGGTCTCTGTGATGTGAAATGACAGGTTCCTTTCACTCCATCACAATGTCTCCCTCCCTCCACGGACATGAGCTCGTAGACATGCTCTGTGCTTTGGAGCCTGTCTGAAAGAGCCCCATCCTCTTGAAGGTCTCCTGATAGACACACTGGGCTCTTTGCTTTTGGTTTCCTCTGGACCTTTCCCTGTTGTGGTGTCATTTGCATTTATCCCTGGGCTTTTCCTAGAAGAAACGTGAGGGCAGACTGGTGAGTCTCACTGTCCTCCCACTCTTTTTGTGCATCAGGATGCTTCTCACAAGGTGGCTACTTAGAAAATACAGAAGCAATTTGGGGAAAATCACAAAAGAAAAAGCAGAGATCTTTTGGACCATTATCCTATATCAAAAATGGCTGATTATTCTCTCAACCACTGTTTTACCGACCGGTGTAGATGTTGGGTTCTGTGTTCAGGCGTGCTTGGAAAGCATGGGAGAATTCAGTCAGGCACGTTGTAAAATTAGCTCATTTCCTGCATGCGTGGGCTTTGGGGCTCTTGCCTCCGAAGCACCTGAGACTGTCACCTGCCATTTCATTAGAGCTGCCAAGACTTGGCGGCAGAATGAGGTCTGACTCAGGAAGTGGCAGGAGGGCCAGGTTTCTCAAGATTTGGGTGGTTCAGGCAGGAAAGGAAGTGGGAGATTTATGGGAAAAGCTATCAGAGGTGGAAGTGGAAGGCCTGGACCCAGGCGTATCTTTACTTCTTTCCTTCTGGAATTCTATGGACTCCATGCATAGGCACCTCAGAGATTCCCAAAGGGAAGTAGGAGGATTTTAAAAGCAAGCAGAGCTGTATGAGGAGACAAGCCTGTAACATGGTATTTTGAACAATCATTCCAGCACACACATCCCAGCGGGCACGTCCCCAATCCTGTCTACTCCCAGCCTGAGGCCATGCACGTATTCCCCGTGGCAGCCTCACTCAGAATGGTATTTAGAGCATCTCTGTGGGAACAGCCTCCAGGACAGGGCTGGTTTATGAACTGTGGAGCAGGCAGTCTCCCCACCCTGATGCCACACCTCATAAACCATCTCTGCTCCCTGCAGCACGCCAGTTGCCAGGCGCCCTCCACACCCCTGTCGCCTCTCACCTGCTCCCCATGCGCAGCCTGAGCACATGCACGCCCCTTGGCCTCCCCCAGGCTTTGCTGCTACGGGGCGTGGTGCAGCCATTTGGTCCTTAGTAGTGAAGTGCAATTTGGCAGCAGTTTTCTCAACTAGTGTCGTGAGGTGGAAGTTCTGCGCTTGGGTTCCTCGACACAGGCTACCCTCTGGGCTGGATTCTGGGGGCAGTGAGCCAGCAGGGATCTGTGGGGCTGACATTTGCTGGCTAGGTTTCATCCTGTTGTCACCTTGGCCTGGGCATCTTCTCAGTCTTTCCTGCCAAGAGTGAGTCATATTAATTATTAATTATCCATTCAATTTCCTTGAAGGGAGAGCTGACCAGTGCCTCTGCCCTCATCACCTCATGTTTTCTGCTTGATTAGTGGCCAAGAAACCTGCCTGTCTGGAATTCAGGCACCTGGATGGGTGCTCAAGGAGGTCAACCTCAGTGGCTTTGCCTAGAAGGTGTGGGACAAAACATTTGTCTGCAGGTCGAGGCATGGGGTAGCCTTCTTGAATTGTGTGATCTGTCAACCATCTTTCAAATATCTACTCTGTCCAATGCCACCAGGGCAATTTTCTGATCAGCCATTTGTGCACAGATACTGCTTGTGAAGCTATCTGGGCCCTTTGCACAATTATTTCTTCAGCAGGTAGCAGGAAGTATGGTTTCAGGAATATTCCCTCTGAGGCTATGCTAGGGAGGGAAGAGGGTTGTCCTGTTGGAGTTTTTGCTTCTCTCTGTCTCTGCAAGTGCTCAAGAAAAAAGAGAAAATTCTGTTCCCATGAGGTTGTGTGGAATCACACTGTGCCATTTCCATACACACACAATCAAGCACATGGATGTGTACACACAGGCACACACTAGTATATATGCAAGCACACAAACACAAGCACACACACACATAAGCATGCACAAACAAGCACACACACATCAGCCCACATGCTCATGCTTCAGGACCCACTTGCCTTTAAGGATGACCTCTGGGTGCTCAGGCCACTAATGGGTGACGGGCTAATGGTCTTTGGTCTCTTTAGTCCCATAAAGACCCAAACCTGCTTTGTCCCAGGGTGATTAACAAACAGAAGCTCAGAGGACTGAGTTGTGGCCCCCACCCCTGAACACAGGGAACAGGGTCAGACCAGGGCAAACCTGGGACAGAGGACCTTGGATTTAGGGTTCCCTTCCACCTTCCCTTTCAGAACCTTCCTTCCCACTAAACTTCATTCATTTAGTGCTGGACATTTGCAGGGAGGGTGAGGGGATCACAAAAGGGCACACATGGAGCAAAAACGTGTGCCTGGGTCATTTTGTCACACCAAATTTTGTACGAAATGGGCTTTAGTAGCCAGGAACATGAACTTCTCTGCTTGGCCCTCATGCCTCTCTGAGCCCACATCCTGTCCTTAGCCTGCACCTCATCCTAGACACCTGTGCCATCCTCTTCCTCATCCTTGGGGTGAGGCTCCGGACAGGGTGGTGGATGTAGAGAGGGTAAGGGCTAGGCTGAAAGCTCAGCAGTGGCCACATGTCCAGTTTGCCTGGGACAGTCACAATTTACTCATGTTATCTTGGCTTAATGGCTAATAGCACTCTCACTCTCAAAAGTGTTCTAATTTGGATGATGAGCTATATGATCACCCACTTAAAAGCCCACTTTACCTGCCATCAATTTGCATAACTTACTTTTATACTGTCTCAAAATGTCCCTGTATCTAAAAGGCTGCTTAGGAAGCCTCATGCTGAGGGCAGGGCCCAGCCCAGACAGGAAAGGTGGAGGCGTAGGAACAAATGACCTCAGGACAGATCTGGAGACCATCCCTGGTTCCAGGAGCTCCCTGTCCTGGGGGCATTTCAATTTTCATAATAAATTCTTGACGAACCCTCCCCAACTATCAAGCCTCTGGGGCATGCAGCTGGTGCCAGAGAACCGAGGCTGGTGATTAGGTATTTTGGGTGCAGCCTCCTCACTCTGACACTGGCTTCCCTAGGCTGCTGGCAGCTCTCCCAGGGCTCTGGATCCTGCCCTGCCCACAGCCGGTGGTGAGTGCATTTGCCGGCAACGTGGGAGCTGGGGTCTTGACCTCTGTGTGGGATGCCGGGCTGAGCTGGGGCTGTGCTGTGGGTGGGGTTCTGGGTCTGTGCGGAGAAATGAAACGGTTAATTTTTCTCCCACAATTCACAGCTTTGCAGCAGGGCTGTCTGCTCTGCCATATTAATAAGAAACAAACACATTGTTTTGTTGTGTTTGATTTCCGTGTTAGGCTGGAGTCTTCAAGGGCTGTTTAAAATTTAATAAGTGAGAATAAAATAAGGAGAAAAGCATATTCCTCTGGGGCATCTGGCTGCACCAGACTTGCTAATTCTGGCTCTGTAGCTCCAGCAGCAGGTAGCTGACTCAGCGGGTGGGGCATGCGCCCACCCTCATTCTTATACTACGAGAACATGCCCACCCTGGGGAATGCCTCATACTCACCGCTCAGGTGGGAGCTGATGCAGCTCAGCAGAGGAGGGTTTCCAGGAAGCCCTAAACAATGCCTTTTCCTTGGAAGGCCTTGATAGTCACCTCTGCTCCTTCAAATCCCTTCAACAGGCTTGCATGGATTGGAGGACCTCCTGCAGGCCAGGCAGTGCTAGGTGCCCAGACTAGAGTGAAAGAAGTGTGCACCTTTGCTCAAGGAGCTCATGGACTAGAACCCTGCAATTACTGTGTGGTGCGAGTGAGGACCGGGTATGGAGGAGTGAATAACAGAGCTTCCATGGAGCATTCTGTGATGCACTGCAGGGACAGCCCCCTTGGGAACAAAGGACATAGACAGCTGCTGGAAATGCTGCCAGTAGAGGCAGAGGGAGAGTCTTTAGCTCTTAGCACCCTGTGCAGATTTTCTCCTCTGAAGACCATGCCCCCTTCCTGGGGCAGCCTGTATCCAATGACTGATGGATGTTGGTATATAAAACCCAACCTCCTTGCCCCAACTTGGAACAACTCTCAAGGATCATTCAAGCCTCAGGCCCCCCATGAGGTCAGTGGAGGCCTTTCTGGGGGCTGCACCACAGCTCCGCTTCTCCCTCTGCCCAACCCCACTTCCTTCCCTTCTACAGGTGTTGACTGCAAGAGTACACTCTAAGAAACTTTCTGCACGTTAATCTTTGTCTCAGGCTCTGCTTCCTGGGGAACCCAACATGCAGCTGTACTTAACAGGGTCAATGTTGTTCCGGGAAGGCTTCCTGGAGGAAGCGATTTTTAGGCTGAAACCCAGAGGAAGAGTAGGAGTCAGTCTGGTGACAGCTGTGGATCTGGAGGGGAAGAGTGTCAGCTCTAAAGAGAGAAAGAGAATGTGCACAGTCTGATAGGCGGAAGGGAGCAGAGCATGCTCAGGTGTAGAATGGCAAAGTCGGAGGCTGGGGGTTCTTGTCAGCTGTATTGGGGGCTTGGGTTTTATTCTGAAGGCACTGTGATATCAGTGAAGGGTTTTAGGTAGGGAGGGAGCCATATAGTTGATTTCTTTCTTTATAAAAAGAAAATCCCAGCCGGGTGAGGTGGCTTATGCCTGTAATCTTAGCACTCTGGGAGGCCGAGGCGGGTGGATTGCTCAAGGTCAGGAGTTCGAAACCAGCCTAAGCAAGAGCGAGACCCCATCTCTACTAACAATAGAAAGAAATTAATTGGACAACTAATATATATAGAAAAAAAATTAGCTGGGCATGGTGGTGCATGCCTGTAGTCCCAGCTACTCGGGAGGCTGAGGCAGGAGGATTGCTTGAGCCCAGGAGTTTGAGGTTGCTGTGAGCTAGGCTGATGCCACGGCACTCACTCTAGCCTGGGCAACAAAGCGAGACTTTGTCTCAAAAAATAAAATAAAATAAAATAAAATCCCAATTGGAGGGAGGTAAAGACAGAGGCCTGGGGAGAGCAGCTAAGGAGGCTTTTTAGTAACATAGAAGAGAGATGCTGATGGCTTGAGTGGAAGTAGATGGAGGGAAGTGGATGGACTTACTTAGGAGAAAGGATCAACTATCAGGAACCGACCATGGACGGATATGGAGGAAGAAGGAGGAGGTGAGGATGATGTTTGGGTTTCTGGCTTCAGTCACTGGGAGGAAGCTGCTGCTTTTAAGCGAGGTGAGGAGACTATGGAGGGACAGATTTGGGAAGTGGTTGTTGGAGGAGAAGATGCACCTGGTTCAGAAGTGCTATATTTACTTAATTTGGGGATATTCAAGTATAAAGCTGAGACATTTAGGTATCTGAATATAAAGCTTAAGAGAAAGAGTAGTTTGTTTGGTTATCTATTCCTTGTAATAAATTAACTTCAAAGATTAGTGACTTAAAATAACAATAAATATTTGTTATTTCACATGTCTATGAATGAGGAATTGAAGATTCGATTCAATTCAATTCAATTCAATTCAATTCAATTCAATTCAATTCAATTCAATGGAGATCTCAAGAAAACATGCCCATTAGCTTGGGGATCTCTCATGTGGTTGAGGTGAAAATGCTGGTTGAGCCTGTCGTCATCTGAGGGTTCGACTGGGGCTGGAGGATCGGCTTCCAGCATGGCTTGCTCACATGGCATCAAATTGGTGCTGTTGGCAAGAAGCCTCAAATTCTCACCTTGGGTACCCCTCCATATGGCTGTTTGAGTGTCTTCATGGCATGGCAGCTGCTTCCCCCAGAGTGAGAGATCCAAGAAAGGAGGGCAGAAACGGCAATCTTTTATTGACCTAGCCTCAGAAGTCACACACCACCACTTCCACCACACTCTCTTGGTCACGCAGACTGACCTTGACACAGTGATGGAGGTGGCTGCACACAGGTGCCAATACCAGACTTTAAGGATGGCTGGAGCCATCTTGGAGAGCAGCTACTGCAGGTGGAGATGCAGCTTTGAAAATCATTAGTAATTAGCTGATATCTGAAGTCTTGGTGATGGGGGAGATCACCTCCGAAAGCATGGGGAATGAAAAGGGGAGGCAGCGAAGAGATGACCCAGAGAGATGCTGTCCATGAAGGATAAGTAGAGACTGGGAGAAGCCAGCAGAGGAGACTGATGGCAAGTGTGGTCACATGTGCTGGTTTGCCTGCGATGTGTTCTGCTCTGTGCCAGTTGTGCCCATATGACAACTATTCTGCTCCTTGTCACCCTTGGCAGCGCCCTGGATTAGAGGAAAATGGTATGGTCACATAGGATGGAAAGCAGCCAGAGCAGAAGGAGGCGACAACGCCGTGACAGACAGTGGATCCTGTGACAAGGACATCACTGAAGACTTGAGCAGCAGATGTTGGGGTCGTGGGCGTGGAAACCAGGTTTCAGTGGATTGAGGTCAGTGAGAAGTGAAGGAAGTGTAGAGTGTTATTTCTAGAAGCTTAAGTGAGAAGTGGAGGGAGAAACTGGGGCTATAAGAGTGTGTGGAGCAGCAGGGGAAATTTTTCTCCTAAAATGTCAGGCACTAGAATGTGTATAATTGACAAAGAAAAGGCTCTGGAGGAGAGAGAAAAGGTCTTTATCACCCAGGTTCCCCAGAGCAGGGTTATAATCTGGAAGATAACTTTGGAGGCCTCACAGTCTCAGAACTTAAACCCAAGATCAGGATGCAGACGCTGGTTAGGAAGGACTGGCAACCACCCCAGAACCCTAGAGTCCCCAGGTTTACATTGGGGGCTGCCTGGTAACCCGTGGGGGCTCTCTCATCTGGAATCAACATGACTCGGCCTCACAGGTGACCCTGAGGTCCAGAGAGCTCCTTTTACTGCTCACCTTCATGCTCTCTTTGTGAAGGTGGGACTTTTCTGGGCCCCTCCCTGGAGGTGCTCTTGCTTTACTGGCTGGCAGTGGAGCAGTAGGATTCAGGAAAGGCGGATCGGATGCCCGGACTTCCGGGTTGGAGCAGGGATGTGGGAGGTACCTTGGTTTGTGTGTGCAGCAGAATGAACTGAAATAGTCTCTACCCCCTTCCCAGTCACGGTGATGACAGAAAACCGGAAGCACGGCTCGATTGTTCTCCATAGCCCAGGCAGAGGCTTTTAAAGAGGCTCGTTGTAATGGATTGGCCCAGGAAGGAGAGAAAGGATTTTTGATCATAAAAAGGTCAGGATTATTGCATCTCAAGCAATAGCGTCAAACTCATATAACTAAAATGAAAATGCGGTTTTCAAAAGAGAATGAATTCTTGCAGTAGTGAGGTATGTTTGCACCTCAGAAAACGAGAAGGAAGCTGGTCTAGCTTGCTCTGGGGAGGAGAGACAAGAGCGCACTGGAAACACATCTCCGCTGTACTCAGGAGACGATAGTGCCTCCCCTACACCCCAGGAGTGAGCAGAAGTCCAGGTGGAGGATGGCTCACTGACACCAAACTGACCCCCTAAGAGAGGCTCCCACGAGGCAGGACCCAGGACTGGGGCTCCCTGTACGTGTGGAAGGGGTGGACGGTGCAAAGAGGGGAGGAGGGGCATGGGACGGAGAGCGCTTGCAGAAGAGAGGGCGGGGAGCGAGGTACAGCTAAGAAACCTTAGGTTCCTCTCTGAAGGGTGAGGCCATGGGCGCAGTGGGCAAGGTAGGCGGCTATGGTCTCCTTGTCTGCCTGCCGACTGTTCCAGAATGCTTTCTGGAGCCCTTCGTTCTAGGAGAGCTGAACTCCCTGTGGGAACAGAAGCTGTGCTCAGTTCTGCAAAGTCAGCAATGGGGCTCTGCAGGTGATGGGGCGACACCTGTCTGTTTCACCTGAAAGGACAATGCCCTCACCACCTGGACTGTACACAGGAGGGTGCTCTAATCCAGAGAGGCTGGAAGACCAGATCCCTGGACACCCTCCACCTGTAGATCTCTTCATGTGGTCCTAACACATACAACAGAGGGAAGAGACGCACCTCCCTTATGGCAGACACTTAGGGAAGTGTCCACATCCTTTGGGAAGGACACAGCTTACAACCTGTGCATGTGCGGGGATAAGCCGACGTGAGACATCTGCAGACCCGGTACCTTACTGGAGCAGGGAGGGGCCACATCGGAGCTTGCCCACTTCCCTCGCTGCTTGGTGTTGGCTGCACATGCGGGCACATAAATCCTCTGCCCTCTGAGTCTGGACAGATTGGTGGTCACACCACATCTCATAACGGCTGCCCCAGAGCACCACGTAGCATATTTCCAGCAAGGAGTCAACTCTTCCCGGCAGCCTTATAATTTAAAAACAAATTGATGTGCTATAGTTGCAAATGTCTGGGTTGTTCGACACTGACAGGAGTCATCGGCAGGCAAACAGCTTGGTCCAGCTGGGGGAGGTTGTTTCCCGACAAACACCCCTGCTAATACAAGGATGCCTTTGCGTCCTAAGTCCTTCCCCATTTTATGGCAGGATGTAAATTCTGCATAGGATAATTTTTTTCTTTTTTTTACGATCCCTTTTCTTGACGTTCGAATTCTGAATTTCATTTCTCCCTAGAGAGGTGCTGGAATCATCCAGCCATCCTCCTCGTCAACGTTATGGGCAATTTGACCTGCCATTTAGCCATTTCCTGGAGCCGGTTGAGTGGTTCTTTGGGCTGTTTCTGCCTTGAAGACAACAGTGTGTTATTGCCCATGCAGATGAGGATGGCACTGGGACCTCTGGCTTGAGACTCGTTGCCCTTACCAATGTTAATTCCTCCTCCACGGGACTGCTCGGGGTTTCGCCAAGCCCACAGACCCTAAGTAGGGGTGTGGGCTCCTCCCCCTAGAAGACTGATTTAGTTTTAAAGAGCAGGGGGTTGAATAGAAAAGTCAAGGAGAGAACTAACCACAGGGAATATCATGTTACAGAGACATTTTTAGAAGCCTGGGTAGGTAATGTGGATCTCTTCTGAGCCCGTATTGATAGGGAAAAATGCAAGCTGACCCTACATGTCGTAAGCTCCCAACTGCGTTCATTTGCCATTCACTTACTGAGAATCCATGGTATGGTGGGCACTGCAGACGGAGACCAGGCTTTTCTAGGTAGTGCTGAGACAGGCTGCTGTCAGACCACTTCAACACAATGTGGCCAGTGCTTGGACACAGGCAAATCTCAGCATTCTGTGATACATGGAGTGGGAGTGGCAGTTTGATCACAGCAGCTGATGTTCGCTGAAGCCCTGCCATGTGACAGATATGCCAATGCATTACCTGAACAGTCACATCTGATACAACCACCCTACATGGCAGGTATCATGCTGTCCCTTTTACAGATAGCAAGGCTGGAGCTTAGAGAGGCCAGGAAACTGGCTAAGCCGGCTAGGTAAGAAGAGGCCGAGCAGACATTCAACACCAGGTCTTTCAGCGGCTCTGCATTGCCCACCTCCCTGGCCTGGTTTAGAGGAGGCTTCAGGACCCCTGAGGAATATCCCAGTATTGGCCAGCGTGGGGTCGTCTGAGGGATAGCCATTCAGGAGGGGTATGGGTTGCACTTGACCTTGACTTCCAGAGCCACCGTCTCCCCTTCCCTGCCACTATTCTGGGCTCCCACATGAGATATGCCAGAATCCTCAACAGGAGACTGCAAATGGGTAGCAATTTAATTGAGGAGTTTTGCTGAGATTGGAACCAGCTGGAGAGAAGGAGAAAGCTAAGAGATAGTCTTTGGGCTAGATCTAAATATAGCATTGCCAAAGTGCTTAATTTTTTTTTTTTTCTTCATCATTTTCTTGTTGATTTTGAAGGAGCTTGGCTCCCCGAAGGAAATGCTTTTGGCTGGAGAAATAGAATTTTTCTTCAATTTGTCGTCTGTGTAAATAAGAGGAACATGAAGCACAAATGTTACGCTGGTTCTTATTGATTAAGTCCTAACAAGTTAAATAGTTCTACAGTTGGCCGGCTTAGTCTCCTCATGCTGCCGTGCAGCTAATTGAGGCAAGGCCAGGCCTAAGGTCACGAAATTTCTGTCCCAGGTCCTAGTTCCCCAGGACTCCTCTGTTTCTTTGTCTCTCACTGCGGATTGGTACATTTTTCTGTCTCTCTCTGTAATCCCACCTCCGATGACTTTCTCTTCCTCTATGTCTTTTCTTCTTCTTCTTTTTCTTTTTTTTCTTTTTAGTTCTGTGAGTCTTTCCTGCTCACTCTGTTTTTTACTTGGTGTTCTGCAATAAATGGAGCAGACACAGACCGTGAGCTCAAGGAATTTTTAATCTCCTGACCTCTTTCTGGTCTTCCCATATTGCTCAGTTTCTGTCACTGGCTGGGTGCAACTGGTGGACTGTCAGGTCTTCTGTCGTCGCTGTCACTCCAAGGATTTGAGAAGGAAAGGGAAACAGTGCCTTTTGTGATCCAAGTCTTCAGGGACACATATGCCACTTGTATGTTTGTGAATCTTGGTCATTGCTTCATGCCAGGTCAGAGAATCTCAATTTGAAGCTGTGCGTGAGCTCTAGGGAGATGAGGGAGCCCCTGAAACAATAAGCAAATTTCTGAATAAATGTGTCTGTGTGCATTTTAACTACCCTACCAGTGAGGCACCAGTGGGTATCCCAGCCACTTAGAAAAGAGTCAGAATTTGGCTCTGGATGTGGATTCTTAGTGGTTCTCTCACTCAATCAGGAACCTTCCTTATTTTTGCATGGTGTCAGTGAAGAAAGAAATCAACATTTGACCTTTTGATCTATCTTTGAAAAAAAATTATTTTCTTTGTATTTGGTCTCATTTGGGGGTTGATTTCCAACTAAAATACTAAATTATTGAACTTTATTGTGTACTTGAAGTAGCAGAGTATTTCCATCTTAGGGGAAGGATGAAGTTACTATTGCTTTAGTCTTTGCTATCTCCTAAAGCGGTAGAGGTGAAATAGAGCTAATAATTCATGTAGTCCACCCTGCAGCCCAATTCCTTTTGCCTCATCTGGAATCTTCTCTAAAACATTCTCATCAAGTGACCATGCAGTCAGTTCCAGGGACAGAGAATGCTCTGCTCATTCATTCATTCATTCAACTGTATCCTCCCAAATGCCATGGATGATGCTAGGTTCTGAGAATTTGATGGTGAACAAGGCAAATGATGCCCTTGTCCTCAGGGAGCTTAAAACTCAGCAATCTTATAAATAGGGACAGACACTGAACCAGTATGAAGAAAGTTAGATCAGGGAGAGGTCCAAGGGTAGGGGGAACTACTCTGCTTTGTGGGTGGCTGTGGTCATGGAGAAGTTCACAGAAGAAGGAACTAACATCCCCACTGAGCTGATGGAGGAGTGAGAACCAAGATGAAGGAAGATTTGGTGGTGGGAATGTCGTAGGTAAAGGGAACAGCATATCTAAGGATTCAAGTGTGAACAAGAGGGAGTGAGGCTTAGTGGAGAGAGTAAGAGAAGATTAGCATTGCTGGAAGAGAAAAAGAGAATGAATAGAAGAGTAGTTTCAATGGCAGCCCACTTCAATTTTTGGTAGCCTGGATCCAGAAAGTTCTCCTTGACATACCTTCCTTTGCCCTTCCTCCTATAGCCTTTAACCTTCTCACTTGTAGGTTAATATGCTCAGGCAGAAAAATCTTCACAGAATTTATTGAAACATGCATATATACTAGCTATGAGTTTCTTCTTCCATTTCTTTATACCTGGGCAGAACTTTTAAACAATAAACAAAACAGACAAATTTGGTAGGTCCTTGTGGGGGTCCACCGTACCCTTGACATGCCCACTACATGTCCCCAACCCTATCTGCTAATTGAACTCTTGATCATCTTTTGAGACCCAGCTCAAGGGTTTTGTAAGTGTGTGTTGACTTGTTTACCTCCTCCATCAAACTGTGTGATCCAGAAGGGCAGAAATCATGACCAGTTCTCTTGGGGGCTTAGCACAGGCTCTAGCACACAGCAGGTACTCAAATAGCGCTTTGTGTTTGTGTTTGACGAAATGAATGTATGAATGGCTAGGAGGCTAACCCATGAAGAATGTTACACACAGATATTGGTAAGAAACAGAGAGACAAGCAGGAAAGCTGGAAGTGCCACAGCAGGAGCTGCCAGTGTCATGCCAATAAACTGAGGTTCCTTCTAATGTCACGAATTTCGTGGACGTTGTGATTACTTTTTTCGGCATATATCTCTTTCCTCCAAGTTACAGTAGTTTCCCTGGTTACACAATACTTGACTTCCACAAAATTTAATAACATACAAACAGTTGTGTAAGAACCATAATTTAACGAAAGAACTGTAATTAGATTTTAGAGATCTAAAAAAGTTTGCATTAGCAACTAACAAAGCAGCCCACCGTGGTGACAGATACTGCAAAGCCAGAGTGCAAGACTGGCAATAACTAACCTGAAGAGAGGCCTATGCTCTCTATTCTGTGTTTGTTATTTTGACTTCTCAATGATTTGCCTTATGTTCCCTTATTTTTATTTGATATTATATTATATATTATTGTGGTAGACACCTTCCAAGAAAACCACAATGACCCCTGACTCCTGATATTCCCACTCTTGTGTAATCCTCTCTCCTTGTGTGAGGACTGGGCTTTGGGTCTTATGACCAACCAATAGAATATGGCAAAAGTGATGGTATAACACTTATGGGATTAGGTTCCCAAAAAGAGACTGTGATTCTATCTTGGGCCTCCCTCTTTCACTCTCTCATTCTCTTGCTCTGAGAGAAGCCAACTGCTATGCTGTGAGCTGCCTGACAGAGCCCACTTGTCAGGGAACTAAAAAAATGCCCAGCAGCAAGCAAAGGACTGTGGCTTTTCATTCAATAGCCTACAAAATGCTGAATTCTGCCCACAACCATGTGAGAGAGCTTGGAGATGGGTCCTCCCCTAATCAAGTTTTCAGCTGAGACCATAGACTCAGCTAGCCCCTTGGTTACAGCCTTGTGAGAGACCTTGATTGAGGCAGAGGCACCCAGCTAAGCCACATCTGGATTCTGGACCCATAGGGATTGTGAAATAGTGTTTACTATTTTAAGCTGCTCATACTTTTATGAAAGGCTAATAAAAATAAATTTTAATGGGGGAGGGGGAGCATGGGAAATATACATAACCTTAACATGTGTACCCCCATAATTCCCTAAAATTTTTAAAAAAAATAAATTTTAAACTGCTAAATTTGGGATAATTTTTTAATACAGCAATAGACATCTAATATAGGTTTTGGTAGCATCAATGGGGTGATACTGTAAAAAATACCTAAAAATATGGAGTAACTTTCCAACTGACCAGTGGATGAAGGCTGGGAAGATTTTTTGGTGCATATACCTAAGTTAAGTTGAACATGCTGTTGGTTGAAATCTGAAATTCAATGATGTTGAGGGTTCAAAAAAGGTGAGAAACATATTATGGAGACTGAATGAAGGGAGGTCTTTTGTTAGGTAGTGGCAGAAACCTAACATTATTGCTTGCAGTCGTGCGGAAAGTAGGAAATGTAGCTAGTGAACTGGATGAGTTAGCTAAAGGGATTTTTAGAGTTGAAGGTGATGCCTGGTTGCTTCTCACTGCTCATAGTAAAATGCAAGAGGACAGAGATAAATTGAGGAAAGTACTGATAAACAAAGAGGAGCCAGGACTTGATGAATTTGAAAATTCTCAGTCTCTCCAGATGGCAAACAATGCTATAATTTCAGAAATGCCTTCTCAGCAAAGATCTAATCCAGGGCATTGCCAGGATCTTGCTCCATTGAGCCTTCAGATAAAACTGCAGCCCCAGCTGACATTTAGTGCAGCCTTGTGAAAGACCTTTAGGCAGAGGCATTTAGCTAAGTTATGCCTGGATTCCTGGCCCACAGAGACTATGAGATAGTATTTGTTTTTCTAAGTTGCTAAATTTGGGGGTTAATTTTTAATGCAAAAATAGACAACTAATACTGTTACCATCATCATCATTATTATTACATTAACATTATCTATACATCCAGAAGAATGCCCATCTACTACCATGGTAAAGTAAAACAGAATCTCTGCACCAAGGACACAATGCATTATTATTATATGAACTAGGGAGACTAGGTCAAAGTTAATACAGTGAATGTTGTAGCCCTAAGATTTTCTTCTGGGAAATCTGACCAGTTGAAGAAGAAAGACATAAAGAGACTAATCAGGAGTTCTGCAAGGTTAGGATAGCCAGATCTACTCTCTGTCTATTGTAAAGACCAAGGTTGACAGGCTCCAGCTATACACTCAGAGCTTCCAATCTGTGTTGTGGTATACTACTTTTAAATATGAGCAGAAGATACCCAAATATTTGAGGAAAAGCATGCAAAACGAAAGACGTAATTAAACCAAAACAAATGACTAAACAAACAAAGTCAACTTGGAAGAAATGGAAATGGTGTAAGAAGAAGAAAACTTCAAAGATTTCTATCAAAATGCCCAGAGAGATAAGAGAAGATAGTGCAGCCACAAACAAGAATAGGATGCTATGAAGAAAGAATAATTAGAGAACATCAACAGCTCTTGGAAATTTAAGATTTGGTAGCAGAAACAAAATGTTAAATAGTAGAGTCCAAAGACTGTGTGATCAACAAAGACTGGGATTTTTTTTTTTTTTTTTTTGACAGTGGCATTTCCAGCACCTGGAACATTGCCTCATACAGAGTGGGTGCTCAAAAACTTGTTAAATAAATTAATGTACAAATGGTGATAACATTGGGCAAATCTCCCTGAAGTAGAGCAAAAAGACAGAGATGGAAAATAGAAAAGAAAGGTGAAAGACAGCCAGGAGATCCAACATCTGAATAATAGGAACTCTAGAAAGAAGGAATGGATAAATTAGATGACAAAAAATAATCACCAAAAAAATTACCCAGCAAAAACTTCTAAAAACGAATGGCATGAATTTGTATAATTAGCACAGTGGAGAAAAATAGAGCTACACCAAGGCACAAGGTGGTAAAATTTCAGAACATTAAGGACAACCATACTGGAAGCTAAAAGACAAAGCACACTCATTTCGAAATCTGAGGGGGAAATAATTTCCAACCAAGAATTCTATATTCAAACAATTAATTAAATACAAGGGTAGTGTTAGGTAGATAGTTAGTATCTCTGGCTTTTCTAGGGATAAGTGTGCCCTACTTTCATGCTGTCTGGAGCAATTGCTCCACCCAGGAAGAAGGATAAGGGCAGGCACTCCATTTTGGTGTTGCCCCACCCTTAATCCTATCCTGAACAACTGCTACACCTGGGGAAGGAGGAAATGCTTTATCAATCTGGGAATTCCCCTGCCCAGGCGTGATAGGACTTAGAATGTGACCTAGAATAACCTTAGGGCAATTATCATGCCATTAGCTTGAATCTGCCTTGTGGTTCACTGCCCCCGTCCCCGCCCAACACAGGTGGGCTTTCTGAAAGGGAGCTCATATACACACATGAAAGTTTGAGGACACTTGTTTATCATTTGCTAACATCCCAACACTTCCTGACAGCCTGGGCCAATAAAAGGAAACAATCTGAGAGTTCAGAGGGAGTGAGTCAGTGAATGAGTGAGTCAGTCTGTCTCTCTCCACTCTAAGAGACAGACCTGTTTTGTTTTACACTAAAGAGCTGCTCTTGTGAAACTGCTTCCTGCCTGGGGTTACTCCGTTGTATTGGCCCTGCTGGTGATTTGTCCAAGACAATAGTCTGGACTTGACACTTTCATGTGTCTGGTCCTTCTTCAGCCAAGAGCACACCAAGAACTGAGGGTAGACTGTCACCCTGACAAGATAAAAGATAACATTTTAAGACATTCAAGTCCTGAAAAATTTTGTTTTCCATGCTTACACTTTCCAATGAAGCTACTAAAGGGCACACTGTACCAAGATGAGGAAATAAGCCAAAAAAAGAAAGACATGGGATCTAAGAAATGGGCTCCAAACAAGACAGAGGTGGAGATACCTAGCATATGGGTACAAAGAAGTCCCCAAATGACTGCTGTGCAGCAGACCTGGAGAGCAACCAGTCCAGACTGGAGCAGGCCGGATGCTGCAGAGAGATTTCTTCAAGAACATGGAATTGATAGAACACCTAATGTGTCTGAATGCACTGAGCGAAGATTTACACAACTGGGGGAGAGTTTGGATTTGAATTAGTGACAAGTGCATACAAAACCAACAAGACCATTATTAAGTACAGGGGAAACAAAATGTTGTGCAAGAAGAATGGAAAACCAATCATAGTACATAAGTGGCTTGTCAGCGAAGAACATTTATCTCACAATAGTAATGCAGAAACTAAATATCGACTTAACAAATTTGCCTTCTGGTTCTGTTGAGAACGGGGTCAGGGAGATAGGAAAGTGTGTATGTGTGTGTGGTAGGACAGAGTCTAAAAAATATTTTTTTAGCAACAATACAGCATGTTTTTTACTGACATAGAAGTAAATTAAAAAGAAAATCAGGTTAGAGAGTTGACAGCGGCTACCTCGGGGAGTAAGAAATGGAGTGGAGATTATGGTGGTGGTAGCGGGCCATGATGCTTTTCAATAATAGGCCTTATAGAACTATTTACTCTTTAAACTATGTGCATGTAAATCTTCGATAAAAAGGGCAAACTAAATCAATAAAAAATAAAGAAGGAAAGTAAACCAGGTGGTAGCAAAAGAACAAGACCAATTTATAAATAGCAGGACACTGCTTTAGAACAGAAAATGAAAATAGTAAAAAGCTTTCAAAGTAACCAAAAGCCTGTCTTCCATTCCACATGAAATAGATTTTTATTGCTTGTACTGAGAAAATTATTTTGGATGACAGTGAGCTTATGAAAGAGCTTATGAGAGTAAAATATCTGTTATGTTAAAGAAGTAGAATTTTTGACTTGGGGAAAAATATGGAAGACCCTCTAGAATGAAAGACTGTGTAAGTCAGGGAATGTCTGTCTCTTGGCAGAATGCTTTTGAGGAGGACTTTAAACTTCCTTTGCAAGGAAACAACCTTTCAAAATGTCTATTCTCAAGACTTGGAACCAATTTAAGATGTTTATTTATTGAGCATCGAATACATGCCAAGTCCTTGCAAAAAGCATCAATATAGACCATGTTATCTATTTTCACATCAACATTAAGAGAAGGATGTCAAATCCCTAATATACGTAGGTAAAAATATTTGGGGCTAAGCAAGGTTAACTCACTGGTGCCACTTCATTAGACTAGTAGGTGATATTGATTGGATTTAAGCTTGGGTCTTCCTGAGGCCAAGGCCAGGGCTGGGAAAAAGAGGCAGAATTTCCTTCCTGTGACATCCTGGGTGTATATACCTGGTCCAAATCTTGTGGATTTAATGAACTCTAGAGTCACGACCTCCTGTCTCCAACAGGGTCTGTGAGTACAAAAGATGAAGCAATGAACCTGGAGGCAGGCGACTGGGATTTAGAGTCTGGGCTCTGTCCCTAAGTTGCTAGGTGACCTGGGACAAGTTCCTTCATTTCCTTGTGCCTCTGGCTCTTCATTTCAAAACAGAGCAGAGAACCAAATGATCTCTTAGTCTCTTCCCTTTTTGACTACCAGGTGATTGTGCAATTCATCCCTGATGCACAAGAAATGTGACAGTGACATTGAGGTCAAGGGCAGTGGGCACTGGTGTCAGCCCCCTCTTCAAAGTTGCCTGGGGTTTGGAGCCTTTGGCGCTGCTCAGCAGAGGCAGGTGCGGGCTGGGGAAGAATAGCAGCAGTGACTTTCTGCTTTGTTGCTTTCTTCCCAGTGTCCTCTGGCATCCCGTTTGCTGGTTTGAGTGTTGTCATTGCATGTGCTTGATTGGAGTGGTGGAAAGACCTTGGGTTTTGCATCAGAGGACTTTGCTCAGAGTCCTGGCTTTGCCACTTTCCTACATTCATTCTTGCTTTTATTTATTCAGTAAATATTGATCAGGCATTTACTGTGCGTTGGGCACTGACGGACATAGAGATGAATAAGATGTGATCCTTGCCCTCTGGAAGCCCCTAGTATAGTAGGGAGAGACGTGTATATAAACCAGTGACTGTAATGAAATATTTAGTGCATCTATGAAAGAAATCTGTACAGGGCACAGTTATGGCAGAAGGAGATATTCGGAAAAGGATACTCAGAGCAGAGACATGAACTACTCTTCGTAGATGAGTTAGTGCTTGCCAGGAAGATAGGATTGGGGAGTGAGGGTGGCATAGAGTGGCAGGAAAAGCATTGCAGTTAGAGAGAACGGCACGAGCAAAGGCAAGGAGGTATGAAACAACTGCAGGGAGTGACAAAAGTGGGCCTCTGCTTCTTAGCAGAAAGGTGAAGGCCCACCTTTCTGGGAGAGAGACATTTAGGTGCCATTAAGGCTAGGAAGTGGAGGCAGTGTTTTAAGGAAGGGTGGAGAATGAAGTGGCAGATTTTTCACAGTGGAAGAAGGGCTCATAGGACTAGATCAGCAGGAGGGCTGCAGTGGCGGGAAGGTTAAGTGTGGGAGGAACGCAGAGCTGTGTGGGAATGAGGATGGGGGAGCAGGGGCTGCATTCTCCTCAGAGCTGAATACGGCAGGCAGAGGCCGTCACCTGGGGTGGGGTTAAAGGCTTCTGGAGCTGCCCATCTGTGACCCTGTTGCTAGGGCAGCTTTTGCTCAGGGGCCCAGATAGCTTATGTGAGAAGTGCTTCTGCACTGAAGGAGTTGGGCCACCCTGTCCACATGGCTCGGAAGGCTCTGGCTGTCCCAAGGGATATCCTTCTCTAATGGAAAGTTTTTGATCTCTCTGAACCTGTTTCCTCCACTATAATGTGGAGATGATGATAAAAATAACCGTATCTAATTCTTGGGGCTATATTTAGGAAGACCAAAGTGAGCTGATGTGGGTGAGACAGTTGTATGATCTGTAAAGAATTGTGCAGTTTGGAGTTATTTTCAACTTTCAACTTTCCTAAACTCTGGTCCTCCACTCCAGCTCCCCATCATCTGTCTGAAGGATGTGGTGTATTTTTGCTCTAGTTTTGAAATTCAGTTTGAGTTAACCTTGCACCTTCCAGATGCCAAACCTACCTTCAGGAATCTGTGGTTTTTCTGTTGAATTGCACAGTAGTACTGAGATGGATGAAACACATTCGTTCTCTTGAGCATTTAAAAGCTAGTTGCTTTATTTTCTGCAGCAGGACATTACTTAGAGTGATTCGGAACTTTTGATATTTGATAATTCAGCTTTTTGAAGTTATACATATTCATATATTTGAAAATAATTTGTGCCATGAATATGGGTGTGTGTATGTGTGTGTACACACATATCTCTGTAGATATTGACCTTTTATTCCTGAGGGAGTTGAAATAACAAACTGTGATGCCAGGATATCATTTGGGGATAGATCTGATCACAACATCACAATACCTTCACCTCCCTGCCCTCTGTATCTCTCCTCCCACTCTAGTATGTAGAACTCTTCCCTCAAAATCAGTGTGGTCACCAACCCCCCAGGGTGGTATTTGAATATCAGGGGTGTGCAAAATGCCTTCCAAGCCTGGATCCCACTGCTGGACTCAGGTTTTGCTGCACCAAGTATCTACCCACTCCAGTTATAATGATCAGTTCCTAGTGGGGATGGCTGGGAGCCAGTGTTTGGGGTTTTAGACCTTTCTTCCAATGCTGAGTTCAGTGGAGAAGCCAGGCATGGTTGTGGGGCTCCTATAGACAGGCACCAGTTAACATATGCTCAGGGATGGCATGCAGGAGATATGTTCTGGTGTGCTATGCTGGGAGGATCCATTTTGCAGAAGAGTTGGAATCCCACCTCATTCTCCTGTTAGTCCCTTCTTATCCCTCCCTTCCACTTCCCCCTGCACCTGTTACAGCATTTGCTAGAAAAAGACCCACTTCAGCTTTCTCAAGTAAAGAGGATTTTATTCAACTTGGTCTTAAACCTAGAGATTCTTCTGGAATGGAGGCTGCTCTAGTGATAGGTGTAGATGCTCAACTCTTTCATGGGCTACTGTCTCTTTCTCTTCTTGCTAACCCCTGACTTTTTCCTGTCCCACTCTACATCTTTTCTCTGCCTCAAAGCTTGTGCGGACTTAGATAACTCTGGCTTGTTGATACCCTAATGGCTGTGTTACCTTATGGAACTTATTCACCTTCAGCTCCCACAGCTAACTGGCCCATTCTGTCTGCATCTCCTGGTTAAATCTTGGGAGATGGACTGCGATTGGTTCAGCTCATCATTTTAGGATAAGTAGTCATGCCCACCTCTGGTCCAATCAGCTGTGGTTGTGAGGGGGTGGGGTTCTGTGTAACCAAACATCACCATCTGTGTAACAACAAGCTGTGGCAGACAGGCCCTGTGATTGTTGCCTCTGATATCAGCAAAGTCTTTCCTCCAGACAGAGAAATGTACAAGAAGAACTGCAGAGTGCCTTTCCAGCCAGAGGACTGTGATTAAACATCATAATAAAGTAAATCTAGACCCCCTGGTAGGGCTATGGGTAATGGCCTTTGTATTTATTTTGCATTAAAACTTTATAGCTCTTAGAGTATATTGCAGGTACTAATAGTCTCCCAAGTAGGTAGGCAGGAACAAATCATCTCTAATAATCAAATCAGTGACTGCCCTCTCCAGATGTATTTCTGGATTTTCAGTTACTCCCCTGCAATAGGGCAACTGGCCCAGCTCAGATCCCCAGTATAGACTTGGAAGAGTTGCTCATGAGCTGGAATTTTCTCCTAATAGAAGGAATCCATCAGTTGAATACCCCAAGATATGGTGGTAATTTCTAGCAAAGGTTTTTGTGGCATTAATTTGTTTTACTCTGACAACTTGATTAATCAGTTTTATTGTGACAACTTGTTTTGCTGCAATGCTGCCTAATCAGGGAGCTGTCACCAAAATACTTTATGGCTTCCCTATTTTCCATCACAAATCAAAAACTCCAGCAACAGCTCGCCAACATAAGAAGCAGCGATAATTAAAATGCATTCCGACAGAATTAGGCGGCATTCAGTTGGGTGATGTTATTAGGAGAGATGGCACTTGCAGAGAAAGGAACAATCAGACGGCACTCTTTCTGAGCAATTATGCAGCTTCCCTGGAGAATCTCAAATGCCACACCTGTGTAAAAGTTCAGGGTGTCAGCTGAGAGCATTGTAGGCGCCTCTGCTGGAGGCCCACGGTTTTCCCTGCTGGGTCTGGGAAAAGCAGCCCCTCTGCTCTTAGCCGAGCACCAGGAGCAGATCCATTAGGATTCATCCAGTAGACAGCTAGAAATAGAAGAAATTTGTCAAGAATAGAGAGTAGTACAGGAGGTGCTCAGGAAACTCACTCCCACCCACTTTACCGGGTCTGTGTGGGGAGTAAGGGGAGGGGAGAATGGTGGGGAGTTGAGGGAATGGAGATGAGGGTAGGAGGGTGTATATCTTCCAGAGGGCATAGTAAGTGATCATTTTAAAGAATTCACAACATTTGCATTTCTGCCTTTTGGCTTACAGCATTTGTACCCACAGCAGAGGTGGTGAAGTGATATATTAAAAGCACAGTCCTGCAGCAACTGAAACCTGCTAGATTGTTAGTATTTATAAAAACCAAAATATAATGGCTACTATTTCTCAAGCACTTATAATGTGCCATGAACTGTATAAACGGCTTTGTATATTATATTAATACATTGTACTATTTAATCATCACAACAACCCTATAAAGTAGGGCATTATTAGCTCCATTTTTTCCAGGGAGGGAAACTGAGGCTCAGAGAGGTTAAATAACTTGTCCAAAGTCTTGTAGCAAGTGACAGAGCCAAGGTTCAACCGCAAGTCAGTCTGACTCCAAAGCTCACATTTTCCCATCGAGGGTTTTCCTCGCTGTCTCCCTGCCTGGGGCATTCCCTCTGCAGCCTGATTTCCTTCTCCCAGGGAATGGCTCTGCCATGTGGGGTTGTCTGCCATCTGCTCAGATGCGGGTGGAGCGGCGTCCTGACACGTGGTCAGGCGGATGCATGCAGCAGGTCCAGCATGTGTGAAGAAGAGCAGAGGGCAGGAGAGACCAGCTCCGGTTACATTAGGCAGCCTGTTTCCTTTCCATCCTGAGTTATGAATGGACCATGTATGCTCTCCGGGGAAGGGTCCTGATTTGCAAGAGCTATGGAGATGAGTATTATGATAAGCAGGACATTTATGGCCCCAGATGCCACAGGGCACAAAAGTCAATATGTTACATGCTCATTTAGCATGTTTGACTCTAATGGAACAGGTTGGAAATAATTGGCTTTTTAAGAAATGCTGCATTTAATTTCATTTCAGTCAGAAGGCACATACCCGCTGGGTGGTTGTAACTCCAGCCTTCACAAATTTACCTCATTGTAAGACTGGCAAGTGCGGGGTGGTGGGACACATGAATGCATAAGTACAGGGGGCAAGATGGCAAAGATGCCCCTGTAAGGAATGTTCAAAGCTGGATATTTTTGATGGTCATGTAGGGTTCTCGAAATATCAGAAGTTTGTGGCAGTTGGACTTTTTCTATCTGGTAGTATTTTCTTAAACATGTTGACCATTTGTTCCCTACCAGGTGATTAAGGTCTAGCAGTCCTGGCCTGGGATGGTTGGAAATAACTTCTTCTTTCCTTTTTCATTGACTCCCAGTTGAAGTTTATGAAACAGTGCATGGCATGATGCTTGGGAAGTTTAATTTAATTTATTTATTTTTCATTTTTTTCAAATTTTTTTCTTTAGGAAAATTTTTTAAATCATAAAATAGTCTTTTTTCAGGTAGCAACTTTCTACTGCAGAAACAGATAAATTGCAAATTTAAGACACTATGAAGTATTGTGTAAAGAACCTTATCGATGAGATATATTATTAATATTTGATCTAGAAAATAGTTTGAAATTGAAAGCCATAACTGGAAAGCAGAACTTCTGAAATATAAAGGTTACTACACTACCAACAATTTCTAATGTAAATCCTCCATAAATGTGAAACAATAGCTTAAATGTCTGTGAGAATTAGTTTTCACAAGCATCACCAATTAGTGATATTTAGTCATTCATTACATTTGTTAGACAATGGTAAGTTTTAAAATCAACAGAGGATGTACTTTTATGTCAGTCAGGGTCTCCTCGGTAAAGTAGAAACTATTCTAGTTATTTCTACAGGGAGAATTGGATATAGAGAATTGAGGTATTGATTCAACAGGTGTTGAAAGGCTGAAAAAGCAGCATGGTAATACTGAGGGGACACAGAGGCATGAGGCAGCTACCATCCTAGGGCTAGGGGAAAAAAGGGAGGAGGTTGGGGTTATCACATGCCAGGAACTCTGAGGAAAACTCACACTGTTGGGACTCAGCCCTTTGGAGGAGGGCGCTCTGTCTGTCTGGTGTTAATACCTCAGGAGCTCACAGGAGGCTCAGATTTGAGGCTCAGACTTTTGAGGCTCAGATTTGAGGCTCAGACTTTCGAGGAAGGGGCTCTGTGTGGATGGTGCTAATACTTCTGAGGGGTACAATAAAACTGATTCTGGGAGCGTGGAAAGAAGCTGGATAACTGGACCAACTTTAGTTGTAACCAGCTGCAGCAGCTGTGTGAGGTACTGCGGTGGGAAGTGCCGCTCAGAGGAGATGGAGGTGGACAGGAAGAAGCCTGCCTTCTTTCCTTCCTCTAACCTGCCAGAGATCCTCTAGCTCCCCCTATTGGCAGAGCCTAACAGGACACTGGCTGGCAAAGCAGAGATGTGGTTAGCAAGGTCCCAACCCCATGACAAAGCTGAGCATAGAGGGGTGGGTGTGAAACTCAGAGACGATAGTTTATTAACAGGCATGAACTGCTGCACAATATAGGGTAGTAGCTGAGAGCATGCAAGAAAGAAGCTTCTCAGATCTGACACGCCCCTAACTTGTATGCTTAATGTCACTGCCTCTTAATGGCTCTGGAGGACAAAGAAAACCAGGCTGAGATTTGCTGCATTTGCTCTGGGTCTGTGTGGCCACTTCTGATAAGATTCTGTATCCTTGGCTTAATATGTTGATACTTTAATCTAGCCTCACGGTGTGTGTGTTTTCTTCTTGCTGATGTGGAGTCCTCAACAAAGCTGCTATTGGTGCCAGAAGTACAATTGGCACCAAATCCCTGCCACGAGGGTTAGATTTTGGAAGGAGTGTCAGGAAAGCAAAGGAGAAAAAGGGGCCCTGAGAATGTTTTAGTCAAGGCCATTGCATGGGAGCTGTAGGAACAGCTTAAGATAGGGAGGCCAGCTTCAGAGAGAAAATTCAAGATGTAGTGTTACGTTATTACTTTAACATGTGTGAGTTAATCTTTGTTTTTACAGAAAAGTCTTTTGAGAGCTATGACCTTGGCTTTCACTGATTTGTTCAAGCCAAATGAGTTTTTAAAAATGGCTTTCAGAGGATGGCATCTCAGAAATAATTTTATACTTCAGAAAGGTGACTTTTAGGAAGTGTATTAAAAATGCCAAATTGAAATAGTCTCAAGACAGTTCAACTCAAATGTTAAGTAACTAACTATGGCCATACTTTGGTTTAGTAAAAGATGACTGTTCTGAAATACAGCTGACCAAGAAAACCAGGAGGACACAGACACAGGCCTGGATGATTAGGGTCGAAAAGTTCATCTCCAGGATTAGGGGTCTTGCGAAGGTCACAGCCTCTTTCCCTTTATTTGGTCACTTTAGAATCTTGGCCTGAGGCCACGGCTTCTGTAACTTCTGCACTTAGGAAGGCTGACCGAGCTCTCCCAGGTAGTTTCTGTCAGGACTATAGCAGATTCACCCCATGCCTTAGCTGGGACTACCTGAGCTGAAAGAGGATAGAAGATGATGGAGGAATAACATGGGCCATGGTGAAGAAGCCACATTCTTCTGAAAGAGAAGTGGGGAAGGGACAATTGTTGGCTTAGATGAAGGGCTGTTCAGGAAGTAAGGCCCCTCAAAGGGAGGCTGACAGGGTCTGCCCAAAAGTAGCTGAGGTCAGCTCAGGTCACCTGGCCTCCTTTCTGAGAGGCTGAGAGGCTGGTGGCTCCTCGTGGAAGTGATACTTGCACATGGTGTTTCCCATGCTTAAATGCATAAAACAGATAACTATGAAAATCTCTTCACATACGGGTACTAGGTTGTGTAAAATGGGAAACGCTACTGTTTTTAGCCTCTGACCAGATAGTTTACCCTAACTAATTAAGTTTCTAGGAATTATATGGGAGTGGAGATTTTCTTACAAAATGAATAGTAGACTCAATCTCACCCAGGTCCAAGCAAGTAATCTGACACCTGATCAAATTGTTTGGATTTGGCAACACAATACCTCACACTTCGTGAATCTATTAATAATTGGGTTCTACCCATGAAGTTACCATGAAGAAAGTGACTATGTTTCTTCTCTTTTGTGGTTGGGCAGTTATGACAAAATGCAAACCACAGTCATGACAATTTTTAGTCCATATGAGGAATCATGTTTCTTGCTGTAAAGACAAAATGGCTAGCGTTTATTTTGATTGTTACTGGAGTTGACATTGGATGTTATGAGAATGTAATGTGAATATAATGCTGAAACTGAAATGTTTATTATTGAGTTTGATTTTGAGGAGTCCAGTCAATATAGATACATCTTAAGGGCCTTACAGAGACATTTCACTCGAACTTTTAGGAAAAGTATTGCAAAGCACTTATAATTTTTGATTTTATTTTAGTTGTGATTTCTGATATTCTTTTCTTATTGATATATCATAGTTGTACATATTTTGGGGGTATACATTGATATTTTGATACATGTATACAATGTATAATGATAAAATCAGGGTAATTGGGATGTCCATCAACTCTGTTTTGTCTAGCTTGTGGATTCCTTTTCTTGGTTTGCTTCCTCTTTTTAATGGATACATACTCTGGTTACTCCCTAAGAAATGGTGCATGGAAAATACATCTTTTGAGACTGTGCTTTCTGCAATTATCTTTAGTCTAATTTTTATTCCATACTTGATTGACAATTTGCCTGAGTATAGGTTCTAGACTGAAATAATTTTCTCTTTGACTTGTGAAGACATTGTTCTGTTGCATTCCAGCTGCTGGTGGAGCTGATTCTAGATGGGTTATATGTGACCTATTTTTTCCCCCTCCATGTAGGCTTTTGACAGTTTCTCTTTAGTCTTGTTGTTCTAAAGTTTCAAAATGGATGTGCACAATGGTATAGTTTCTTTTTTTTTTTAAACCTTGCTAGACACAGGTTGCAACTTTTTATTCTGAAAACTTCTATCCTTTTAAAAATATTATTTTTAAAATACAGTTTTCTCCCCTCTGCTTTTCTGTTCTTTCTGCCTGGATATTTTGTTGTTGAACCTCCTGGACCGATCTTATCTCTTCTCTCCTATTTTTTATTTCCTTTCATTTTTGTTCTATTTTCTGTGACACATTCTCAACTTTGTCTTTCAAACTTTCTATTGATTTTCTTTTGTTTTGGTTAGCATATTTTTAAAATTTTTCAAGACCTTTTTATTATTCTGTGAATGTTCCTTTTTATAACAACCTATTTTTGTCTGTTCTTCTGTCATGAGTAAAGTCTTCTCTTATTTCTCTGAGAATATTACAGTTTTAAAAAATTTCTCCTTCTTTCTTCATTGTCTCCATTTTCTTTTTTTGTGGTTGGTTTGATCTCTTTTTTCATCTTGGAGAATTGCTTCTGATGTCCTTGGTTGACCCTTCTTAACTAAGAGCAAAGAGTCTCCATCACAGGTGGTGCTTGTTGACTGGTGCCTAGCTGTAGGTTGGTCAAACGAGGACCAACTGCTGCTTTATTTTGAAACTCACAAATGTCAGCATCTGTAGGTCTGTTCTCTTGAGACACTCAGTTCCCCCAGAGAATAATCTACCAATTTCCTGCCTAGAATCTATTCACATAGGATTATAACTTGGAGCTAAGCAATGACAGTAGGCTGGGAGCCTCACTTTCATAAAATCTCGATTTTAATTAGGCATCTGTCCTCCACAGTTTTGTCAGCCTGGTTTCCCTGAATATGGAGCCTCTTTGGTTTAGTTTCACTGCAGAATGAACCATCTATCTCCTACTGGATTGGGAAAGGGTTGCTGCTTAGTTCTGTAAGAGGTAGGAGAGTACTCATGGCTTTACTCTTTCACTTTCCTTCAGTCCATCTTTTTCCTCCCCAGCTTGCACCTCCGCTGCCCTCCGTAGCTCCAGGTGCTACAGAACATGGAGACATCCCCATCCCAGTGTCCTGCATCATGGTTTGGAACTGGCAGGCCCTTGGCATTCAGCTTTCTCAGATCTGTTAATACCATCTCCTCATCATTTGTGATGCCATCTCTCATCTTCCATTCTCTTTGTACTTGTAGGTCTATAGCATTTGTAATGCTTTATTCTCATTTTAGTGTTGTATTAGGAAGGAGAAGAGATAAATTTCCATGTTCAAACAGCCATATTTAACTGATAGTTGGCGTGTTTGCTTTTGCTCTTTTAATTTGCAAACTTTTACCTCCATTATCTACTCTACATGAAAAATAGCAACTCATTTGGACCCCAATCCAAGCTCCCATTTTCAGGTGGGGAGCTCCATCCTAGTTCTTGGCTTCATGCAGGAAGACAGGTGTCAGTTCTTCACCACCTTTTAGGCATGTTTGGTTTTTCCTGCAGGATTAAATCTAAGCAGCCACTTCCCATTTTTGGTCTTGTTTCCTGTTTGCCTCATGACTCTAGTCGACTAGATGCAGAACATGCAGTTCTATTACATTTTATAGACAATTTTAATCTTGTTCTTTGACACACACACACACACACACATGCATTTCCTCCCTGAGTCGAGAGTTTATAAAGGAGGTTTTTTAAGATTCTGTCCCCACTATCTTGACCATAAGCCCCCCTGTGACATTTTGGAAGTCCCAAATTTGCTGCAATTTATCACAATCTTCCCTCCTTAGCTCTTAATTGAAAGCACTTTTGCTATAGTTTCCTAATTTCTAAACCCAGGGGACACTCTTCAGTTCTTGTCTTATTAACTTCTCTGTTGCATTTGACACTTCAGATTGCATACTCCTTGCATCTATCTATTCTTTTGGCCTGTGTGTTGTTTCCCCACTGCTCCCTGTACTTCTTGGAGCAATCCTCCTAGGACTCATTTGGGGGTCCTTTCTTTATTTGCCATTAGAATACTGGTGCTCTTCAGGGTTTCAACCTTAGCTCTCTGCATTTCTCACTGTACACACTTGTTGTGGTTGATCTCATCCACAATCACCATTATAGTTACTAACCAAATTCTGATATAAATTAAATCTCTATATCCAGCCCAGACCTCTCCCCAAAATTTCAACTCTAAAACTCCTCTGAAAGGCCTATAGTCATCTCGAATTCAACATATCACCCTCTTTTCTAACCTTGTTGTTGTTCTTGGATTTTCTATTTCAATTGATGGCACCAGCATTTATCAGATCCCCCAAGCTAGAAACCTGGGAGTCATCCTTGAATCTTTTCTTCTCACCCTCCTTATTCCAGTTGTGTTTTTAGATTGCCCAGGAATAGAGACATTGTCAATTTACTTCAAGTAATGGGAGCTTATTTGGGTAGAAAGGAAGACAGGAGTCTAATGGCAATGACCCAGGCCTCATTAGAAGTGCAGCTGGACCCAAGGCAACTCTAGAAACCTCAGGACCTGCAGTTTGTGGAACATCCTGGCCATTAACGTGACTCTAACATCTCTGTGATATTCATCTCTGACATTTAGCTTTCCTATTCTTTTCCTCCTTCCTGTATCTTTTCTCTCCATCATAGATTACCCTCATAGCTTTGGCTTGCTTGTGATGTCTCATGAGTTCAATCTTCTTTCTTTATATGGCCTCAACTTGATCTCATTGGGACCTCTGTCCCTCTTGTTCACAGCCTGCTTTCTCTGTGCTCAGTGGTTTGGCTTCCTGGGATCCGGGCCACGTGGCAGGGGACTTGTCAGCCTCTTGAAAGGCTTCCATTACATCAGGTGCCCATCCCACTCCAAGCACCTGTAACAGCAGGAGCAGGTTAATGTGATAAGAAATAGGACCACCTTGGTTTGTCCCCTAAGTGGTGTGGACTGGACATTAATCTTTCCTAGGGGAAGCCAGCACAGCAGACATTGTGGTTGACATGGTTAATTTATTCCCTATTCAATACATCATCCAGTCTTGTCAAATTTCTCTTCTAACCGTTCTCAAACATGTATCCTTCTTTCCATTCTTAATCTCAATGTTTTGGTTCAAGTCTTTATCTTCCTTCATCTGCCCTGATGCAACAGCTTGAGGCTGTCCCTAGATCTAGTCTCGTTCCTTCAAATGTGTCTTCTGCATAAGCAGCAGAGTGATGGGACCAAAACACAGCTCTTGTCATTTCTCTACTAAAATCCTTTTAATCTCTTCCTCCCTTGTTATTCCTGGGAATGATTCCAAGTTTCTCTAACTCGATGATCCCTCTTTGTGATCTTCTTTTAGCAACTTCTCTTTTATCTATTTCCCACCCCCTGTCTTCCTCCCCACCTCCTCCTCTTTCTCTTCATCCTCTGCCCCTAATTAATCATTTTTTTAAAATGTTAAGCATATTTAAAATATCTCTTTATTTATGGAATAAA
The DNA here is from genome assembly GCA_008750895.1 of Mirza zaza. Lineage (NCBI taxonomy): Eukaryota > Metazoa > Chordata > Mammalia > Primates > Cheirogaleidae > Mirza > Mirza zaza. The sequence goes on along the minus strand of VSMD01092511.1, from coordinate 85,489 downwards.
ATTTGTTACTTGTGGTTAACTAAAATATCAGATGAATTCAATTTTCATTTGCCCCTTAAAAGGAATCCAGAAAAGCTAACCACATTAAGTTGTTTTTCATTTCCACATGATTAATTTTTCTTCCCTGAGGGTCAGTGCTTCATCAACTGTGTTTTGGATGATTGCAAAAGCCTCCTCATTGTCTGCCAGTACTTAGTCTCATCCCAATCCAATCCATCTTCTACATTTATTTTTCTAAAACATGCATCTGATCATGCCTCTCTCCTATCTAGCAATGCAGTCCTGTTCTCTGTGGCTTCCTCCCTCTCACGTCAAATGCCCTCCCCTGTTCTTCCCCCTGCAGTCTCCCTGTGAGGGATCCTGTTCACACCTCCCTCACGGCCAACGGGCTTTAGTCTGTAGGATGATATTACTGCTCTGCTGATTCTCCTGGGGAACACCACACTTATTTAGCTTTGGGGGCCAACCTCTACCTGTCATTTGATGCAATCTAGCTATATGAAAGGTGAAAAATTCAGTTATTTAACATGCTGTTTTTCTTACCCACCACCAAGCTATTGATTAAGCTGCCAGAATGCTGCGCCCAAGCTCCTGGCCACTTTGGCACATGGCCTCTGGGGCAGGATTGTCCCGCTATCATTTTTACCTAGTCTCCTCCCCTTTGCTCCTCTACTCTGAGGAACCTAGCCCTGGTCAATAAATGCTCCTGGGCATTTATTGCAGAAGCAACAGGTTCCTTTTGTCCAAAGTCCTTGGTCATGAGCTATTGTTGAGGAGTTAAAAGAAAAATCCAAAATCAAAATAATTCGTGTAAATTTATTTTTTAAGTCTGTGTTTGTTTATTTTAAATCGTTACCTAAATAGCTCATTTGAGGGTGACCGGAGGCCAGGCAGGGTGTAGTTTAAGGCACAAAATTGGGATTGACGCCACCTGGAGGGAGGTGAGGGTGGTGCATGAGGTGGGTGATCTCAGTCCAAAAGCTTCTCTCTAAGATCAGGCTGACGATCCCCTTCCTGGCAGTCCATTTAGATGTTTAAAAGTTGAGATACAATAAACTGCACGTATTTAAAGTGAAATTTTATGTTTAGACATGCGCATATCCTGTGAAACTATCACCACCAGGACAATGAACACACCCATCATCCCCTGAAGTTTCACTGTGTCCCTTAGTAATCCCTCCTGCCTGCCCTCCTTACTGCCCCACTCTCTCCCCAGACAACCAATGATCTGCTTTTCGTCACTATTGATTAGTTTGCATCCTTTCAAATTTCATATAAATGGGATACTGTAGTATATAGTTTTTTGGGAAGGAGAGGTCTAGTTTCTTTCACTCAGCATAATTCTTTTAAGATGCATCCATGTTGTTGTATGTATCAATAGTCTATTCCTTTTTATTGCTGAGTCCATGGTATGGCTGTGTCACATTTGTTTAATCATTTGCCTGTATGAGCGTCTTGGGTTGTTTACAGTTGGGGGCCATGGCTAGTAAAGCCGCTATGAACATTCATGTACAACGTTTTGCACTTTCATTTTCATTTCTCTCACGTAAATATGTAGGAGTGAAATGGCAGGGTCATATGGTAGCCGTACGTTTAACTTTTTACCTTCCCATTGGCAGTATGTGTGATTTTCAGTTGCTCCACGTCCCTGCAACACTTAATATGGTCAGTCTTTTTGATTGTAGCCACTCTAAGAGGCATGTAATGGGCCATTTAGATTTTGAACTTAAAAAAATTCAGGTCTCATCCTTACTGATTCCTAACTTTGAGGGAGGGACTTGGGGTGTTGCATTCTTAGAAAGAGAGCCAGCTGATGGCCAGTCAGTTTGGGGAGACACCACACTATATCACACTGGCTCCCACTTCTTTGAAGGACCAAAGATGGGAGCTTGACAGAAGTGGCACAGGAAGGCAGGGAGTGGAGTCAGAAACCACCTTTTCTTCAGAATGAAATGTGTCTAATTAGCTGAGCTTGCATTGGATCAGTCATCATCCACCGGAGTCAAGCCTGTCATCTTTTAAAAAAGCCCCTAATTAGAAGAGAAAAGCCTTGATTTACCTCCTCTGGATAGTCTGCTCCCATGTCACTGGAGGGGGTGATGCAGTGCTAGGGTGCAGGGTGGCTCAGTGGGACCAGCATCTGGGTCTCAAGAGTCAAAATGGCACAGCAAATCCATTGCAGGAGCCGAGCCACTGCCAAGCTCCTTCCTACTTCCCTGGTATAAATAGAAAAGACACAATGTATAAGACGTGGCCAAGCTCAGAAACAAGGTACAACCTCAGTGGCTAGGAATGGCATAGAGACACACATAAAACAGTCACAGGGCCAGAAGCAGCCTCAGGCAGCCAAGAGTTCCTATCATGTGGGATATGCTTTAGAGGGATATAAAGTGCACAAAATATAAATACAAATTTAATATAAATTTAATGTAAAGTACACAAGAGAGGGGACTAGAGTTCGGTTTGTTGCTTAAAGTAAGGGGCCAGGGTCAGGGTTTTCCTGTCTGGTAAAGGGGCCAAAAAGAGCTGCTGCCAAGGCTGGATCACTGAAATGAGAGCTAACACATATTGAATGCTCGCTATGTGTCATGCAGTATTTTAAACTTCTTGCCTGGATTAATGTGTTTAATTCTCACAACCCTATGAGGTAGATTTAATTATTAGCCTCCTTATAGAGATAAGACAAAGAAAGATCGCTATGTTTCTTGCCTCAAACCACACAGTTAGTAAGTCGCAGAGCTAGGGTTAACCCTGAGGAGTATGTCTCTGCAGTCTGGGTGCTGGCCTACCACTCCTGTTCCTCCTAGCGAGTTGAAGGCTTAGGGAAGCTGAAGGAAGCAGATACAGCCTTGTAGTCTGACTGTGGACAAAGCCACATACTGGGGCAGAGACAGAGCCTGTGATCCCAGTAACACTGTAGGACAGGAATGATTGAAAGATGATGGGTTCTGTTCCGGCGACCTTGGAAGCTGGCTGGAGGACAACTAAAACATTTCAAGAGTGGGAGGGAGGTCCATGCACCGTGGCTCGTGTCTGTAATCCTAGCACTCTGGGAGGCCAAGGTGGGAGAATGGCTTGACGTCAGGAGTTCAAGACCAGCCTAAGCAAGAACGAGACCCCATCTCTACAAAAAATAGAAAAATTAGCTGGGCGTGGTGGCATGCACCTGTAGTCCCAGCTACTCGGGAGGCTGAGGCAGGAGGATTGCTGGAGCCTGGAACCTGAGGTTGGAGTGAGCCAGATGACGCCACTGTACTTTACCCAGGGCGAAAGAAGAAAACTGTGTCTCAAAAAAGAAAGAAAAAAGATCCCCCAAAACAAAAAGCAACAACAACAAAAAACTCCAAAGAGTGGGAGGAGGTAAGGAAGCAAGAACAAGAGTGAACAAGCAAGTGAGCAATTGAGAGAAAAACAAAAAGCTTCTGAAAATGAGCCTGCAAAGGAAAAATTCTAAAAGACGTGAAGAAGACTGATATGGAGACACTGCCAATATCAAAAACACATGGTCAGTGAGTTCACGGTAGATGAAATGAGACTGGTACAGCAATGTGAAAATGATTTAAAAATAAATCTGTTTATGATCTGTAAAGAAGTAATGGTACATCAATCATTAGAAAGTATGAGAATATTTGAAACAAGAGGCAGAAAGGAAATAAAACAACTCTGAAAAAGGATTAAGTTGAAATCCCATGAATAAAAAATATTTTATTTTCATTAAAATAAAAACATAGTGACAAGAGAAATTCTGGCATGCGTAAGTTGAAAAGCAAATTAGTGAATTAAAAGATTATACTAAGGGATTCACCTAGAATGCAGAACAGGAAGCTAATAAGACAAAAAGTACAAAGGAACAGGTAATCATAATAGCTAGCAATTTTTAATTTGCCAAGCTAAAGACTTTACATATCCTATCTCACTTAAACTTTATGACAATCCTTTGAAATGAGTACAAACATTCCCCCCCTCCCCAGTAGTATATGCAAGTAATAATAAGATAGGAAGATTTACTCTTTTCTTGGTAGACAGTACAGCCATATTTCATTCTTTTTTTCTATCGCAAACACATACCTTATTCTAATTATAAAAATTATACATATTTATAATAGAAAATGGAGCAAAGTGTACAAGCAGAAATCATCTGTAATTCTATAGCTCAGCAATATTTAGTGGGTCAGGATCTTACTGTGTTTCCTTCTAGGCTCTGTTCTATGCCCTACACATATGTACACATACTTAATGTTCTCTATAATAATTATTATGGTGTGTAATATATATGTAAACTCAGTACCATTCTTTAACTATTTAATATCATGAGTTTTTTTCTCACAATAATAAAATTCTTAGAAAAACTTCCTCTCAGCTTCCTAATAGAAACACCATAATATTTTTTTGACCATATTTCTGCATCAAAATTTTAAGCTAATTCAAATTTTCCACTAATATAAGTAATACTGTATACATACATCTGTGTATCTCTGATTGTTTACTTTTAATTTACTCTCTTTGAGATGTTTAATTTAGGAAATGTTTTTAGTTTTCCAAGTTTTTCACCTGAACAATTTTGTTATGAATTACTAGGTTTGTGGTGTTGTCAGAGAATGTTGCTTATACAATACATGCATTGAGAAACTTATTGAAGTTTTCTTTGTAGCTCAATATCAACTTTTGTAACTGTTTCATGGGCACATGAAAAGAAGGTATATTTAGTGGTTTACGGGGAACATTGTTTGATGTATTTTTATTAATTCAATCCTATTAATTTTATTATTCAAGTCCTCTATATTTTTCCTTATTTTTCTTTTCTTAATCTATCAAGAGTGGGTGTTTTAGTATTCCACAATTACGTATATCAATTTTTCTGTGTGTTTCCAACAAGTTTTGCTTTTTATTTGCTGAATTACTTGATATATAAAAATTTATGGGTATTATATTTTCATTGTGGATTGTAATTTTTATAAATATAAAGTGACATTTTATGTTTTGTTGAATGCTTTTTGCTTGGAATAAAACCTTTCAGAATTTAACATTGCCACTTCTGTGCTGCATTATTTTGCATTTGCCTGAAAAATCTTTATTCATTCTTTTATGTGTACCAGTTTTTTTTTGCTATTTTGCTTTATGCCTATTTCTTGTAGGTAACATATTGTAGGGTTTGAATTTATAGCACAATTGGAGAATAGTTTAATAGGGTAATTAAACTCCTTAGATTTATTTCATGATTGATTTATTTTTTTATCTGCCAGCTATTTTATGCTTCCCATTTTAATGCTTCTTTACTTTTTCTTTGTTTTCTATCTTAAGCTGTATGGAAAATCTTTTATATCCTTTTATACTCTTCGGTGATTTGGAAAACATGTCCTATTTTAAATTATGTTACTGATTACCTTTAAGTATTAGAAACATTTAAATATATACTTTAAGAAGTTTTTATTGTTATATAAAACACGTCAACAATGTATTGTATACTTGACAATTGTTAAGAGGGTAGATTTTAAATGTTCTCATCACAAGACAGTGAAATAATTCATGTGTTAATTAGCCTGATTCAGCTATTTCAAAATGTATACATGTATCAAAACATCATGTTGTACACCATAAATACATACAATTTTAATGTCAATAAAAAATAATTAAGAGATTTAGAAAATACATATGTACAGTTTATTGAATAATTAGTAAGCAAATACCTATATAAATGCTACTTTTTACTTTCACTTTCTTGTATCCTTATGTGCTTTTTGCAAAAATGATTAGTGGGGTTTTTATTTTTAATCCAGTATGACTACCTTTGTTTTTTATTTGAGCATTTGGTCCATTTAGATTTAATGCAATTAGCCATATGTTTGTATTAAGATCTACCACCTTATTTTGTAGTTTCTATGTGTTCAACCTGTTGTGTTTTTTTTACACTACTTTCTTTCATTTTTTGGACTTATGGAGTATTTTTAATAATTTTTTGAAATTTTTATTTCAGCTAGTTTGGAAATATTTACTGTTTCTATTCATTTAGTATTTACTGTAGAAATCTTTATATGTGTACCTAACTCATCAAAGTCTGCAGTTAATATCTTTAGTCTCCTTCTGATTAGTATAAGAACCTTAAATTGTTCTAAGGTTTTTCCCTTCTTGTTCTCCTGGCTTATATATTATTGTTGTCATATACTTTTTTAAAAAAAATCCCTTGGGACATTTAATATTATACTATTGTTCCAGATAGTCAATATTCAGGTTTACCCAAATATTCATTATGTTCTTAGTTCTTTATTTCTTCTTCAATCTCAGTTCCAGATGGCATTACTTTCTTTCTCCCTGAGGTGCATCCTTTAGAATTTTCACTGGTTAAGTAAGGTCTGCTGATGGCAAGTTCTCAGATACTGCTGGTCTGAAGATGTTTATATTTCACCTTCATTTTTGAAAAAAGATACTTAAAAAAATTTTTTTGCCAGGAATGGAGATCTTGATTGGCAGTTCTGTCCTTCCAGCACATTGAAGATACCATTCTGGCTTCTAGGTGTCATTGTTGGTACTGGGAATTTGGCTTTCAGTGTAACTATTGCTCTGTTGAGGTAATCTATCTATTAGGATTAAAACTTTTCTCTGGTCCAGGCATAGTGGCTCAAGCCTATAATCCTACCATTCAGGGAGACTGAGGAGGGAGGATCACTTGAGGTCAGAAGTTCAAGACCAGTCTCAGCATGAGCGAGACCCTGTCTCTACTAAAAATAGAAAGAAATTGGCCGGGCAACTAAAATAGAAAAAGAAAAAAAATAGCCAGGTGTGGTGGTACATGCTTGTAGTCCCAGCTACTTGGGAGGCTGAGGCAGGAGTATTCATTGAGACCAGGAGTCTGAGGTTTCTGTGATCTAGGCTGATGCCATGGCACTCTGGCCCAGGCAACTGAGCAAGACTCTGTCTCAAAAAACAAACAAACAATTAAAATAAAAAACTTTTCTTTGTTGTTCTTCAGCTTATATGTTGGGACTGGGTATGCATTCTTTTTATTCATCCTTCTTGAGATTTGCTTGGTTTCTTAAATCTGTGTAGTGATGTCTTTGATTAATTCTGGAACATTCTCTACCATTATCATTTCAAGTATTGCCATTCCCCTATTTTCTCTCCCTTCTCTTTCTGGAACTCTCTGTTTTGTACTGTATTCCGAATCATTTCTTCTGCTCCATTTTGTTCACTAATTCTCCACTTAGCTATGTTTGTCAGGCGTTACACTCATCCATTGTTTATTCTAATGAATGCCTAGACCATTCTATTTATCTAAAAAAGATGTGATAACTTTTTATAGCTTCCTTATGGAGATTTATTGCAGATAATTAAAAATGGCCTTTTATTTCTTTAAACAAAAGTAAGGGTAATGGAATTTTAATCTAACCTGATAATTCTAAATCTGAAGTCTTTGTGGCTCTATTTCTGTTCTCTGTTGTTTCTGCTGGTTCTCATTCCTTTTGCTTTATCTGTTTTATTATTGTTTACTGTCCAAATGGCATTGTCTTCATAAATATTATTTTAAGAGATCCTTTGAGGCGTAGTATGAAGGTGAATTCAGAGAGGATTCGTGTTTACTTCTGCAGCATGCCTGGGGCACTACCTACCAGTCTAGAACAACATGAAATTAAACCTATGCCCCGAGGATATTTTTTTGGCCCCACCAAGTGATTTCAACTACAAATCTGCTCAAAGGCTGTTTGTGTTTGTAACTTCTCAGGTAAGCTTCTGTTTTCACCTTTTCACCACTTTTCTGATTAGCGTCAAAACAGCTTTCAAATTAGTATCCAAGGGGTGAGGGTAACGGTGAGACTGGGGTGGCCGGGAAAGGTTTACTTCTAGTTCACCTTTATTTTGAAGATGTTGTGTTTTGGGGTCCCAGCTTTATGTGGGAAGCATCCCCAGATAAATACTGAGATGATACCTGCCCCTTCCGCCCAGTTGAGGCACTGGAGTTTGGTGTCAAGAGTGAAGCTTGTTTGCAGAGATAGACAGAGACCCTCAGGGCAAAGACTGTTTTATCTGATCTGTTTCCCTGGCTGGGTCTCCAGTCTCACTTACACTTTGGCCTAGTAATTCCCTGCTATGCCATCAAATCTTCTCTGATTTGAAAAGATTTAATAGATATCTTTCTGGAATGTTCGGCTGTTTTCAGCGGGAGTGTTGGCCTGAAATACTAGCCTACTATAAAGCCACAAATGGAGTTAATGCAGCCCTCTGTCAGTGTCCATGGGGGGTTGGTTCTAGGACCCCTTGTGGGTACTGAAATCCCCAGAAGCACAAGTCCTTTATATAAAAGGCATGATATTTGCATACTACCTCCCCTATACTTTCAATCATCTCTAGATTACTTATAATACCTAGTACATTGTAAATGCTATGTAAGTAGTTTTATATTAAATACTTTACTGTTTAGGGAATAATGACAAGAAAAAAGTCTGTAAATGTTCAGTCCAAATGTAACCATCCATATTTTTGAATATTTTTGATTTGCAGCTGGTTGAATCCATGGATGTGGAATGCATGAATATAGAGGGCCAACTGTATATATATTTTGAGGATAAAAACCGCAAATAAAATAATACTTTTGACTCTGGACATATAAGAAATTTGACACACATGTTACTTTCTTCCACCATCACCATTCTACTCTCTCCCTTCTCTTCCCACTTTTCCATGTTTTAATATAAATTGGAGTTTTATTAATTCAGAATATTAATTTTAATATATTATCTTTATGTTATGTGGCTTCTCTTTCAAAAATTATTTCTGACACTTGCATTTACTTTGCAATCGTATTTATAGCAATTGTTTAGATTTATGGTTAGTGGACCTTGATGGTCAGCAAATAACTTCCTCCATTCTTAACTAAGTTCTATATCTTTAAGTAATTTAAAACAATTTTTGTAAGGAAAGGGAAACTAGGGGGTATATTTACTGAATTCCTGTGTATTCCATTCCATTGTTTTGTTTCCTTTACACATTAAAGAACATTTGGCTGGGTATGGAATTATATAGAGTCTTTTCTTTTTAAAACTCTATTTTCTTCTGCCAGTTAGAGATGGAATGAAGTCTGAAGTCGGTTTGGTTATTTTTATTGCTTTGTTAGCAACTTCTTTTTAGTTTTTGACTGGAAAATCATCTTATTTAAAAAAATTCATCCTTAAGTAATCAGTACGTCCTAGGTTTTATTCACTAGTGAGTTTTGACATCTTATATTCACATGAGTATTTCAAATTTTCAATGCACCAACATACTTACTGGCAGGAATCACAGATTTTCTTTAGAACCCTCCTGTGACAGATACTATATTTCTGAAAATTTCCAGAGATGTCCAGCCTCGATGTCCTTTGGGCCCCACCAATTTCTGAGTCCAAAGTTGGAAACTCGATGGCTCCCAGATGTTGGTTTTACATTTAGTCAGAGCCAATTCCTGCAGTTCTAATTACCCCTCTGTTCTGTAACAGAAGTAAGGGTCTAAAAAATGGCAAAATGTATTATAAGTTGTCTCTTTAACTAGCCCCCCTGATGCGGAAAATGTTGGGCGACGGGATGCGGCCACTTGCCGCCTCCCCGTAGGTCCACATCTCCTTGGGCCAGAGCTGCACGTGGCCAGTTGGAGGACACACTGCTGGGGCCAGGCCCGTGGCAGAGAGCCGCTGGAACCTCGCATGCTGGAATGCCCCCAGGCCCACTGCCGCTGCCTGTTTCTGGCCACGCTGCTTGAGTGATCCTGATTGGGCAATTTTTGAATCCCACTGTTTTTGATTGGATGTTAAAGCTTGTTGGTGATTGGATGTTAAAGCTTGATGTTGATTGGATGTTAAAGCTTGTAGTTGATTGGACACTTCTTGAGCCCTACCAAGGGTATAAAAGCAGGAGCAGACTGGGCGAAAGGGTCAGAAGATCGGAAGATGCAAAGAGAGCTGTAACTCTAGGTGTGCTGAGCCTGCTGTAAAAGAATAAAGGCCGTTCTCCAACTCTTGGTGTGCCACTGGGTTCTTTCCCCAGTCAAACAAATAAGAGCTGTGACAAGAGCTGTAATGCTAGCTACATTGTAACGTGTACAATGTAGCTACATTGTAACACCTACAATGTGTAGCTGTAATGCTACACATTGCTGGAACCCCCCCCCCCCACACACACACACTTTTTTGGGAATTAAAACTTGCATTCCTGCCTGTGGCCAGTAATCAGATGGGTGGGGAGTATCCTTCGTTCTCTATACCACAGGAAATGGGTTAATGGAATTGTCAGGAGATTGTCTTCACTTGAGATGCTATAGCTAAACAACAGCAATAGACTGAAGCTGAAAACTCCTTTTTAAAAGCTCTGTATTTTTGCTTATAGATAGGATGTGGGTACTTTAGGATGAGTGTCTGCCATCCTCCTCATATGCTGGCAAATTAATAAACTTCTTTCCTTTTCCTCAAACTGCTTGTCCTCATTCATCATTGGGCCACAGGGACAAGTGCTGAACTTTTGGTAACAATTCCACTCACAGTGGGTGTACCTCCCTGCACTGCAGGCAGCAGGAAGCAGCTCACGCTGGTGCTATCTGTGGGTGCTGCCTGGTGCCCCATCACTGACCTCCTCTGCATTGTCGTCTGCATGGCTCTTTGTCTCTCTGTCCAGTGTGGAGTCACCTTCCTCTGCTTTTGCCCAGCTCCGTGAGGAAGAGTTTTCAAAGCAGACCTGTCTGGCCATTAACACTTTTGTCTTTCCTATGGGGCTCCTGAGCTAGTGAAGGTACCTCAAGGATTGTACCTAGGCACCTGTTCTAAATTCTGTAACAATTTAGAAGCTTTTAGAACATTCTGTGACCAGCAGTTAGGAGGCTGTTCTGTCTAGAAGTAAGGAAGTAAAGCAAATACGGTAGGTACTCATGCTCTAAAATCCATTTTCAGGAAAAAGAGGATGTGAGAGGCGTATGTGACCTCTCCTCTATGTAAAGTCAGGGCCTGGGGCTGGGGCCTGACCTGTGGCCCCTGGAAGTGAGACCTGAGAGGAGCCAGTGCCTGGATTTTGCACGAGATAGGAAATGGCTGTGTGTACACATTTCAGGGAACGAGTGATCAGGGAACAGGGTGACACATTGAATCCTGAGGAGTAGCATAAAGCAAGAAAGAGATGTCAAGCAAATATTGGCAGCTGAGAACTGGGAGGTGGAAACCAGAAAGCAGAGAGAATCCTTGAGACCAGAACATGCAGGGAGCCTTTGGAGGGCCACGTGCTGGAGGGAATCGGTGCACCAGGCTGATTTGCAGCACAAGGAAAGCAAGACAAGCCAAATGAGGCCCTGGAAAAAGGGGCGGGAAGACAGTCCCAGCAGGAGGAAGCACAGGGGAAATGTGTGTGATGATTTAAATTGCATTTGCACAGTGGCAGCGTCTGCCTGAGGGCGGAGGGGGCTGTAATTGAAGTTCCAGAAGCATGGAGACATTTAGGGGAAGATTAACTCAGGAGAGCATTGTGTTTGTAGAAGGAGCGTGGCAACTGGTCTGAGGGTGGGGAACGGCAAGGGATGAGTCTGGCCTCCCACCGCCAGCTCTCTGCTTTCTCCTCCTAGGGAGATAGTGGGCTCTGCGTTAATCCCCAATGACAAATACATTCCTCACAGTGCTACCAATGCCCTGATTGTTCAGCAGGGAATGCATCCAGCTGGGGGACAGATGTGTCCCACTCTTCTTGGAAGTCCTTGCTTGTGTCCTGGAGCAGGGCTGCCTGCTGTTTCCTTTGGCTAAAGAATAAATGAATGGCTGCAGGAATGGATGAAGGATTGGGTAGTGTTTATGGAGGCCTCTCAGGTCACTGTGAGCCCTGGTGGACACTGTCATTCCATGACCACCCCCTGACTGCTGCTCAGAGGGTGTTTGTGTCTCTCTCAGCCCGGGGGCTCTTAGGACAGTAATCCTGCCCTTGTCCTGGTGTCTGCATCCTTTGGAGCAGCAAGGGCAGCCTCTCTCCATTCTGGGGCGGGTGGGCGGGTGCCTGGAAGAGCAGGCTAGATTTTGTTTCATTCACAGACCAAGGAAAGGGAGAGAAGTCAGGGGAAGCTATCGTTTGTGTCTTCATTACTATCTTTGCCTCAGGCTTTGGGCTTCTTGTGACAAACCTTGACACCAACAGAGTTAGTTTCCTGTTTCAGACTCACATACCCCCAGCGTTTTCTGGCGAGGTGGAAGTTATGCAGCATGCGGGACATGGCAGAACTGTTTTCTGTAGCTGAGCCCTCTGAGGGGCCCACGTCTCCCTTCCACCTTACCCAGGAGCACAAAGGCAGCCAGAGCAGACCTTACCTGATACCCTCCTGGCTGAGAGCCAAGGCCTTGGAGCAGCCTGGGCAGGGCTGCCAGTCCCTTCCAGAGGTCTCCTAGGCTGGTGATGGGCAGGTGCCTCCCTTTCTCTTCTTCTGTCCTTAGGGAACTCATATTTCCTGATGCTGAAGGGGAAATTAAGCAAATCTCTGTCATAGATTTACTCTGATTGCACACAAGAATCTCATCTGCATATATTAGAGTACTACAGGCAACAGCCAAGTGCATTATAAGCATGCTTTCTCACGATAGAAAACTTCTGGCTTTAGAGAAAGATTTGACATTGGTGTCTTTTGGCCCAGAGATACTTGATGATCTCGAAGTGCAGATGGGGCTTCCATGCGTGACCTCAGAGGGGCCCAGAAAAGATGCTAATGTTTCCTGCAGTCTCCCTAGTGGCTTGTCCCAGGACTTGAAGTTCCCATAACACTCACTCCTTTAGATCTAAGCACCTGAAGCTACTTCTAAAAAGGTAAATGTTATCTGGGAAGGGTAACATATTAAGCCATAATTTGCATTAGCTGGAATTAGCTTATCAGGTTAGTGCTAGTCTCCTACAAGTTCTCAGAAGAAGTGGAAATTGGTTTTGATTGGAGCTGGGGAAGGCGGGGCAGATAGGATCCTCATAGGCACCTGCTGTCCCGCTGGGAACAAGGTGATGCAGAGCTAGGATCTGGGCACTTGCGCCACCTTATATGCAGTAGTTTTATAAGGAAGCTGACTTTCAATCATACACAGGCCACCAATGCTTTACTCGGTTGTCACCTAATTGCCACATTTGTTTCATCTCCTTTGCCAAAGCCAAGCTGTCTTTGCACCAGTTTTTCTAACTGTTCTCTGTATGTGCATAGTGATATCTTTAAGCCAAGGCCTAAGTCATTTTATTAAATCCCAGAGGGGCTGGTTTGTTCCCTTGAATTCTGTTAAAATGAAGAGTGCAACCCAAGTTTCTATGACCTCTACCAGTTGGGGGGACAAATGGCACATTTTTGTTCACTGGCTCATACTTCTACCTGCTAACACTGGGCCTCTAGCTCACCCCAATGTCTTGGCCAGTGTAAGGGGGACAGGGAAAGACTCCATGACACAGCTCCAGTTGGCTCAGGTGGAAAATCCTCATCAGAGGCCCCTTTTGTTTGGCGGCTGGGAGATAACCCCGCCTTTTGGACTGGCGAAGTCTGCCCTTCCCTGCTCTCCTCAGTGGGCAGAGCAGGTTCCCCGGGGAAGAGGTGGGGACCTAAAGAGCTCAGGGGCTTCCTGGGAAAAGAGATCTAGACCCCAACCCCTTCCATTTTGAAGTTCAACAGCATAAGAACTTCTCTGAGACCTTAGGATGCTCCTGAATCGAGGTTCCCGGATAGGCGAGAAAAGGAATCCTGAAGCCACACGCCATAAGGGCAGGGAATGGAGGACCTGTGCTCACCCCCATGGATTCAGCTACCCCTGAATGCCCTTGGCCTCACCTCTTCCTCATGCATGTGCCAAAGCGGCCGTGCTGGTGAAGTCCAAAGCTGCTCCTTCGCACCTGCCCAGGAGCAGGGCAGAGTGGCTGGAAAAACCCAGCACATGTTCAATTTAGGCCACTAATCTCAAGGGGCCCCTCAGCTCTGCCGGATGCTCCTACTACATGTTCTTATTCAATTTACTCTTCCTGTCTCTAGGAGTCTTTCTACCTTTTTCTCACTGTCTCCTCAACCTCCAAAAATCCTCCCTCGTCTTGTCAACTGACAATACCACCCCTCATTTTTCCAAGAATGTAGCAGAAGTCAGAACACAACTGCATCTTTCCAGCACCGCATCTATTATACTCACTGACTTTTGCCTGCTGCTGTGTTGGATAGTGGGTGATCAGTCCCTGTTCTTACGGAAGGCCAACGCCCCCACCTGCAGCCTAGATCTCCTCGTCTAGCTACCCCAGGATGTTACTTTTTCATTTATCCCTTCTCTCCTGGATGATTGATTCATTTTTTTCTACTGGCCTAGAGGTACGCTATAATATTTTACCCGACCCAACAATAGCCTCAAACAAATAAGTGAATACATCCCAAACCCTTGCCTGGCTCCAGGTCTCCCCCGAGCTTCTGTCTCAATTCTCTGCACCCCTTCATAGTGGAATTCCTCAAAAAGAGCTGCCTGTATCCAGTGTCTCCTCTTTCCAGCCTCCATTCCCTCTTCAACCCACCCCAGCAGGGCTCGGATGCTCAGTCGTCCCTTGGAGCTTTGTTTGTCCTCATCACCAGTGATGTCCGTTGGCCAAATACGGTGATACTTGATATAGTCGATCACTCTTTTCTTTAAACACTTTCTTAAATAAAATATTTTATTCCTACAAAAAGTGTGGAAAGGCTAAAATGCTGTCATCCTGTTTAAGACTGAGAATGTTACTGATACAGTGGAAGCCCTTTGCGTCTCTCCATCTTGAATTGCTATTAATATATATATTTGAAATCTTGCTTCCAGAACACCACACATTCCTAGCTTTATTTCTACTTCGCGTGCAGCTCCTTTTCAATCTCATTCGCCTCTTGATCTCTAAATATTGATCCTCCCTCACTTTTTAACCAGATTCAGTCTTTGGAGTTCTCTATCAATAGCCCTCACTAGAGGGTCTCTTTCAGTCCGTGGCTTTCAATATGGTGGGTATGCCGATGACGCCAAAATAGTGTGCGTCTGCACACCTGACATCTTACCACAATGCCGGATGTCTGTCTCCACGGGATGTCTGTCTGGCAAAACCAAATCCTTGATTCTGTATCCCAACACATCCCCATACCAGCTCCTCCCACAGGCCTCTCCCACGCAGTAACGTGACACCTGCTTGCCCAGGCTGAGTCCTGGCGCTCGTCCTTGGTGCGGCTCTTTCTCTGTCACTCCTCACGCAATCGCCAGCGAGCTGCCAGTGCTACCCTTGACACACATCCCCAGTCGACTGGGATCATCTTTTGGGACGCCAGCCCACACCGTCATCCTCTCTCCTTCACATCTGCAGTGGTTCCCTGTAGGTGACTGTCCACATAGCAGCAAGAGTGATTTTCTTGAAAAAAAAATGTAAATCAGGTCATGTCACCTCCTTGCTCACATTCCTCTAATGTCTCCCACCATATTTAAAATAAGATCCAAGCTCTGCTGTGGTTCATGCGACTTGATGTGATTTGTGTCCCACTTGGGTCTCCGACCTCATTTCATAACGTGCCTCTGGGCTTACTTTGCTCCAGCCAATCTGGCCCTTAGGCATGCCAACCTCCTTCCCACCTCAGGGCCTTTGCACCTGCACACTTCCTCCTCGGATTCCACATAGCTCATCCCTCCCAGGTTCCTATGCCTTCCTCTCTCAGACAGCCTTCCCTGGCCTCTTTGTAACCCTGGTCCCCACCTCATCACTCTCCACCCCTCACCCTGCTTTGATGTTTTCATACTTGGTTTATTTGGTCTGTCACTCCCTTCTCTGTGAGCATTAACTCCAGGTGGCTCAGGTGCTTAAAAGAATACCTAGCGTATATAAGTAGATGCTCAATAAATACTGCTTGAACGAATAATAAATAAACATAAGAAAAGAGAAAAACTCCAAAATCTGTGCATGCTCTAACCACAAAAAGATAGTATAAAGTATTCCGCGACAAAGTGAACGGCAGGATGCCTTTCGTGACGCTGACCACAAGTTTAAAAAGCTAGGTGATAGGAAGCCCAAAAGGTAACAACCATCCCAGAAGGCACTACTGTAGGAATGGAAGGAAAGGGAATGAAGTTTGGACCGACGAACAGCATCAGACACCCCTATGGATGTCTCTCCGTTAAGCTTGGCTTCTAGGCAGCTCTTACCATTCCCCTGGAAGTCTGTCCCAGGTAGCTTCTCGTTCTCATGGAGAAGAGGTTCTGGCAGGTTGTCCCTCTGAGGCACCAGTCATTCCTAGACAAACGGAAGCCAGAGTGGGCTCAGCTTTGGCTCAAGCTGGAAGCTCCCACCACCGTGGAATAATCCAAGGACCCTACAGAGGAAAGTTCTGCTACTCTGACCTAGTAATAGGGGCATATTAGGGGGAGGGACCTCTGCAAGTTAGAGCAAGGGTATTCTGACCTCTTGAAGGACACTGGCATTTTTGTTTTAATTTTAAGTGAGTGCATTTGGCCTTTTCCCAATACATCCTTCAGAGTCCCAGGCTAAGCGGAAAGCGGGAAGGCAACTCAGAACCCAGGGACACAATGCTAGAAAAGTGTGTGGAAGAAGCTTCTGGCCGCAGTAACGAACAATAGGATGCTGCACAGTGCTTCCTCCCAACCAGCAGGCTCTGGGCAGTGTAGGCTCAGGGTTGGAGATGACTTCCGGGTCTATAGCTGGGGGAAATGTGAGTTCTTCTGTTCCCCTGTCTTGACAAGCCTATGATGGAAATGGTGATGATGATCATAGAACCACACACTGTAAGCTCTGTGCAGACAGGCACATGTTTGTGTTTTTACCACTGTAACAAGCGGTAGTGCTCAAAAAATGTTTGTTTAACAGACAAATGAAAAAAGTTATTATTATAAAACTAACTTGACAGATATGGAGTAGATAAGCAAGGAAAGTGTAAGATATCCTTATTCTTTGCTCAGATGAAAATGACCTTGAGTAAAAATCTTCTCTCTCTGGGATCTCTAGAGCAGATTGATGAGTGATAGGAGAAGCATTCTTGTGCGTGTTTTTGCTGTTTTTGAGACAGAATCTCACTCTGTTGCCCAAGCTAGAGTGCCGTGGCATCAGCCTAGCTCACAGCAACCTCAAACTCCTGGGCTCAAGTGATCCTTCTGCCTCAGCCTCCCGAGTAGCTGGGACTACAGGCATGTGCCACTATGCCTGGCTAATTTTTTATATCTATATTTTTAGTTATCCAGCTAATTTCTTTCTATTTCTAGTAGAGACAGGGTCTCACTCTTGTTCAGGCTGGTCTCGAACCTCTGACCTTGAGCGATGCTCCCGCTTCGGCCTCCAGAGTGCTAGGATTACAGGCGTGAGCCACCATGCCCGGCCATGTGTTTTATGTCTGTTGTCTCCTGGAATTGGGGTCTGGGGCAGAAGAAAGGAGATACAGGTAGGTACTTAGAGCAGGGATTCCCAAACTCTTTCTGACAACAAAACTCCTTTGAGGGTATGGCCAAAGTCTGATCTCTGTGCCCTGGAATTCTAACCTGCGCAGGGAGGAAATGTTGGATGGGTGGTGAAAGAATGCCCAGTGTGATCTCGTGACTAGTGCCAGAAATGAGGGAGGAAGCATAATTTTGTTGGATATAGATTAATTACTGGTTTATTTTTCTCTTCTTCTTTCCTTTTCTCTACAATGAAGTCTCTTAACCTTGGCACTACTGGCATTTGGGGCCAGAGAATTCTTTGTTACAGCAGGGGAGGTCCTGGACTTTTCACATCGTTCCTGGTCTCTAAGCACTGGGTACATGTAGCATTCGCCTAGTTGTGACACTCAAAAACCTCTTCAGACACTGGGGGCAAACTCATCCCAGCTGAGAACCACTGCTCTGGTATTCCATAGGAGGACTGCTGGGCCTATGACTTACTAGCTAGAAGAGGGGGACTGTGTGTTACCAGGAGACCCAGGACCTGAAGGGTTACAGCGACTTTCATGGGTGTC
The DNA here is from genome assembly GCA_008750895.1 of Mirza zaza. Taxonomy (NCBI): domain Eukaryota; kingdom Metazoa; phylum Chordata; class Mammalia; order Primates; family Cheirogaleidae; genus Mirza; species Mirza zaza. The sequence continues at coordinate 67,557 of VSMD01092511.1, read as the reverse complement.
TCTAGCAACAGCTTCTTCTCATCTGTGGCTCCAGCTCCCACAGGGCAGGTCCGCCATGATTCCGGCTTTTTGAATATGCTTCTTGCTTTTGGTGATCGAATGCTGTTGTGCATATTCAACTTTATTGGTTCAGAGGACTGGATGGCACCCAGTTTTTGATGGGCAACTCAGGTCTCATGGTCACTCTATATCTGATGGTTATGCATTTTGTCTCTGCCAAGGCCCAGTCACAAGCCAGCAATGGCTTCTCAGAAGGAGCATCAGTGTCAGCGTGGAAGGCTGCTCCAGCACCCTGGAGTGCTGTGGTTCTCCTAACTGGGCTTCCAGAGGCCCATACAGCCTCCTGATGGACCACAGACACTTCAAGCAAGGTTGGGGTTCTTTGGATCAAAGGCCCCAATGGCAGGGCTGCTTGTACCTTGTCACCTGTTCTCTGGGCCCCACTCCCAACTTGCACCTTATATTGTAGCTCCTCGGCTGGGTCACTCATTGTGATATGTGCTACCTCCCAAACCCAGAGAGGCTCAGGGCTAGCACACTCGCATAATTAGAACCATAGAGAAATATATCTCAGGCCAGGCACGGTGGCTCATGCCTGCAATCCTAGCACTCTGGGAGGCCAAGGCGGGTGGAGTGCTCGAGGTCAAGAGTTCGAAACCAGCCTGAGCAAGAGCGAGACCCCGTCTCTACTATAAATAGAAAGAAATTAATTGGCCAACTAATATATATAGAAAAAATTAGCCGGGCATGGTGATACATGCCTGTAGTCCCAGCTACTCGGGAGGCTGAGACAGAAGGATTGCTTGAGCCCAGGAGTTTGAGGTTGCTGTGAGCTAGGCTGCTGCCACGGCACTCACTCTAGCCTGGGCAACAAAGCGAGATTCTGTCTCAAAAATTAAAAAAAAAAAAAAAAAGAGAGAGAGAGAGAGAGAGAGAGAGAGAGAGAGAAATATATCTCCAACTGCTGCCCGCCTCATGGGTCAAGGGTACATACCTGTTCGGAGTTGGAGCTATTTCTGCTGAGGTTTCTTCTGGAAGCTACGGAACGCTCATCACTGCCTCAGAGGAAGAGCTGGCCGGCAGCAGCATTTCCCCCAGGCCTCGTTCTCCTGCGTCAGACAAGAATTAGCGTTTGTCTTCTCCAGCTTGTTAACTAAACACAGATACTGTGTCTGTGTGTTTCGGTGCCTCAGTGGTCACAGCAAGAAAACATAGTCAGGCCAGATTCCTTTTTCCCGGCTGGCTGTGTGTGGCGGGCGGCTCCTTGGCTACACACTGGTGTGCGTCTCTCCCAGTATCAGCAGTGCCCAGATGTGTGGATGAGGACCCTACAGGCAACTTTCCTTGTGATCTGGGAATCCTCCTCTACAGTGTTCCAGAAGATGCCCAGAAGAGACACAGGAAAATCCACTTCGTAGGGAGAGAGTGCGTTCCATCGTCAGGGAGCTTCAGTTGCTGTAAAGCGACTTCCCAGACTGAACTTGGCATGGTTACGCTTGCTGATCAGCACTCAAGTGCCCGCCGAATCCCTCTTAGGTATTTTGCTTTCAATTAGGAGATTTCCTTCATTGTTTTAAGGTCCCGGGAGTTTAGCTTCCCAAAGACACGTTAGCTGAAAGAAAAAGATCTTCCTCTAAAAAATCGAGCTCTCTATTAAAAACAAATAAAAACCACAGAACACACACACACATAAAACCAAAACCCAAGCATTGGATCCCTGAGTAAAATGCATCTTTCGATTCACCCTAAATTTTCAATATTAGATTTAAATCTTTTTGGACTGTAAGCATAGCTTTGGGGCATCCGGTCATTTATTATTTGCATTTACAGAAGAGAAGCTTCTGGTTCAGGCAGGCTAAGAAACTTACTTAAGTGCATTAGGGCTGGGATTCAGAACCTGCTCTGCTGGGAGACAGAGCCTTTGTGTTTTGTATTATTCACTCACAGCGTGAAGCCTCTGGCGGGTAGAAATTTTATATGTGACTGCTTTCTGAAAACCAAAGAAAAAGCCTTAATTTGTTTAGCAATTTTTCTTCTCTACTCCTAAAACAAAACTACATGAATCACCTGACTTTGCCAGAATATAAAAATTTTCATTTCCAATTAGCACAGTAAGTTTCTTCTCAATCTTTCCTTTCTCGTGACTGTCTTTGTGTATTGATTTATTTATTTTTGAGACAGGGTCTCACTCCATCTCCTAGGTTGGAGTGCAGTGGTGTGATCGTAGCTCACTGCGGCCTCAAACTCCCAGGCTCAAGTGACCCTCCTGCCTCAGCCTCCTGAGGAGCTGAAACTGCGGCAACGCACCACCACGCCTGGGTAATTTTTAAATTTTTTTGCAGAGGCAGGGTTCCACTATGTTGTCCAGGCTGGTCTTGAACTCTTGGTCTCAGGTGATCCTTCTGTCTCAGCCTTTCAAAGTGTTGGGATTACAGGCGTGAGCCACCACACCAAATCTTTGTTGATTTTTGATGAAAACTTAAGTTTAATATTTTCCAAACTTATTTCTTTGAATTTATCTGTTGGAGTCCTTGTAGGAACCGGCCCTATAGGTTAGTCACAAAGCCTCCGTTTATGCTGGACACCACCATCTTGTCAAAAAGCCATGAATCCTTGCAGAATGGCATGGGGAGAGGACCAAACAAGGCCATCGAAGGCACTTACCAAACATTGTGCTACCAGGCAGTTTCACATCCTTACAGAGTTGCAGCGGCTAGTTTTTTGAAAGTATGTGGAGGCATAAATCACATATTGCAAGTAACTAAAAACAAAAAGAGGTACGAAAGAAGTGGTTTTGCCAGTGAGTCAAATATCTTAGGCCACACAACTGTCCGTTACTCCTGAAGGTCTCATCAATCTCTGGAGATAACACGGCCACCATCTGGGAGCATTAGTAACCTGAAATAACAATCTCATCCTGCCTTTTTGAGTTTTATGAATGTCGGTCCTCCTGCATGGTGACTTGAGGACTTGGCCAGGGACCTGTGCTCTTCTGTCAGCGTGCATGAACTTGATACTTCCTTAATAATCCATGTGTATATGTAACGTTGTCGGTCGAGCCCTTCCTCACTGCCAGGAACTTGTGACGTAATACGTCTCATTTTCCTAACACCCCTGTGAGCTGTATTATCCCTCTTTTTCAGGTAAAGAAACTGAGGCAGCACAGAGGTTAAATAATTCACTGAGGTCACCTAGTAAGTGGCAGATCCGGATTCAACCCTGGGTTGGCTTGACTCTCTTCGTTCTTTCCCTTCCTTCTTTCCTGCTCTTATATGATCACCTTGAAGAGCTGCAGGGTTGCCTGTTGTAGATGTCTACCCCTTTAATCGACACCTGCGCTTCTCCTGGAACGCTATGTTGAAGTGGCTGGCTACACGGCACCATCTGTCCCGGTCCACTGGTCTACATGGGAGAGGTGGGGGTTGGGGGGTTACCTTCTTTGGACGGGGCCCCCCAGGACTGAGGTTGGGGCAGCTCTACTGGGGTTGGACATGCAGTTCCCTGTGACTGCAGTGATAGCTGCAAGATGTCTACAGCCACCCTGAGGCCGATGTCCTGGGCCTAACCTCTTCCCAGAGGACCAGGGTTTGGGGGAGCGGGGTGGCTGGTGGGAGTGAAAGTGGATCATGGTTTTCCCGTGGAGTCCGTTGCTCTCTTACTTCCTATTGTCTCAACTGAACGACATTTGCACCAGCTGCTCCCAAAGGGAGTTACTTAGGCAAAATGTCACCTGCTTCAGCATGAATGGCCCTTCTCCATCCTTCATTTCTCTCCCTGCCACCTCTCAAGTGCCTTTTTTCTTTTGAAAGGACACTGCCTTGAAATTCAAGTGCAGGAAAAAGTAATTACCTTTCTTTTCACGTCTGCCTCTCAAAAAGCCTTCAAATCATCTCTGGTGGAAACACTGGGATTATTCCAGAGGGAAACCGGTTATCGGTGGCTGCTTTGACTGGTTCCCTTTCTGGGTCTTACAGCGGCTTTCCCCCATGCTCAGGGCAGTGATGACAGCGTGGCCGATTGCTCTGCCTCCCTTCTTTGCCTGCCAGCTTCAGAGGGCTGCGGCCCTCTCCCAGGAGAGGTCAAGGGTCTCATTCAATGTAGGAAGTGGTTGGGCTTACCCAGGCCTGTCTGACTCCAGAGCCTTGCTTTTAATAACTGCCATTTAATGGTAGGGACTATATTTGCAGAATCAAAAATTGGGAGACATGATCTGACAAATGATTTTCTTTTCCTGATTCATTGCTTTCCCCCCCCAAATTTCTACTGTGAAAAGCCATACTAAAATCATATGAAGCCATACGATTTCATACAAAAATGAAATCATGCTTTGTTGTACATACATCTAAATAAAATCATCATTATTGGAAAGGAGAAATTATTAATATATAGGATTGGAACCGTCCCAGGAAATCCAGCACATGGAACTGCTATTTGGTGGGAAATGCCCTTGACCAGGAGCTAAGAGTTTTGGGTTCTGGTCCAGGTGTTTGGCCCTTAACTAGTTGTATAATCTCGGTTAATTTACTTCACTTCTCTGGGCCTTATTTTCTTGGTGAAGTGAGAGAGTCAGATCAGATGGTATCTCAGGACCTTTCTAGCGCTGATGTTCAATGGCCTTGTAATTCTAGCTACAGACTTCACTGGTTGGACTGTTGGCAACGTACGGACGAGATACTTACTTTGGAAATAAGTGTTGCTCCTCTCCTACTTTGGGTGAATCTTGGCAACATCTGAATTCAGTTCTTTGTTATCTGCGACACTCTCCTGTTCCTTGGGAATCTAATTTCTTTCTTTGCCAGGCTGATCCCTGGGAACTTAGTTTTCTGGTTTTTCCAGTAAAATGATCTCTGTTTGGACTCACCTCACTGCCTGCTCCTTTCCGTCTTCAAACTAGAGTGCCAGTGCCGCCTCCTTCTCCCCACCCTGCCCTGGGCATCCAGCCCCTCCCTCCCTGCTGCTTCCAAGTGCTCCCTCCCCAGCACCTTCCGCTCCTCCTGGTATTTCCGCTCTCTTCATTTAACACCGAGGTGCAGCTCCCCTGTACTGAAAAGGACAAGCAAGCAGAGGCAGCCACGCATAGCTCTGCTATCCTCCACCCATCTCTTCCTTTCCTCGCTCCCCCACCCCAGCCCCATTTAAGCTTTTCTGCCCTTTCCACTTTTCTGAAATTGTGCTTTTGAAGATAACCAGGGATAGCCTGTTCTTGAAATCCAATAGCCGTTCCTTCTCATTTTCCTTGACCTTTCTACAGCACCTGGCACTGGCATTTCTACCTTTTTGAAACACACTTTTATTTGGCTTCAATTGTCACTACACAGTCCGACTCTTGTCTCCATTCTGCGCTCATCCTTTGCACTGGGGACACGTCTGGAGGTTCCAACTGACATTTTCTACCCTTTCTCAGAGATTTCACCTATTCTCATGGCTTCCACTGACTCTCTGAGGTTTTGGCAGCCAGTTTCTAGTGGCCCCGTGGACATCTTTGCTTGGGTGTCCGTCATCACCTTCTTTGGCATGTTCACAATGGAACTTGCCATCCTCAGTCCAGAGCCTGCTTCCCGTCCATACTTCCCATTGCTGAGGATTTTCATCTGTCAGTTGTGTGGCTTTGGAATCTAGTCAACGTCCCTCATTCCTTCTCCCTCACCCATTCTTCATTCAGCCAGTCAATACAACAGACCCATTTGTTATCCATAAAGTTTCTTTCTTTTTTTTTTTTTTTGAAACAGAGTCTCACTTTATTGCCCAGTCTAGAGTGAGTGCCATGGCGTTAGCCTAGCTCACAGCAACCTCAAACTCCTGGGCTCAAGCAATCCTGCTGCCTCAGCCTCCTGAGTAGCTGGGACTACAGGCATGTACCACCACGCCCCGCTAATTTTTTCCTATATATATTAGTTGGCCAATTAATTTTTTTCTATGTATAGTAGAGACAGGGTCTTGCTCTTGCTCAGGCTGGTTTCGAACTTCTGACCTTGAGCAATCCACCCACCTTGGCCTCCCAGAGTACTAGGATTACAGGCGTGAGCCACCGCGCCTGGCCCATAAAGTTTCTTAAGTATGTGTTCTCCTCTCTATTACTGTCGCCACCATCCTGGTTGGGACTCACACAAAGAATGTCTTAACTAGTCTTTGATTTTCTTGATTTTGCAACCCATGCTGTTTTTCTCTATGCCAATAACCTTCCTCAAACATCACTTTGCACGTTTCTCTGTATCCTTCTGCTTCCCGCAGTCCCGATCACTAAACAAACCTTCAGAAGTTCCCAGAATAACACCCCTGAAATCTCAGGCTGACATTCAAAGCCATCCACAATGTGGCCCTGATCTGTTCTACTCTGACTTCCCATTAGTGCCCCCATAGGCACTACTCTCCATGGTCAAAGGGCACATACTTTGTCCCTTTGTTTATCCAGAGCTTGCTTCTCAGCGTCTTATGCTTGGGCAAGAAAATGGGCCTCCACGAGTCTGTTTCTGCATCTATAAAATGCTAATAATCCCTCCTCTGATTTCATTAGGGGGTTGTAAGTATGAATTTCACTTATCAGCAAACATTTACTGGAGAGGTACTAGGGATTTTCTAAATATTTCCATTCCGGGTTCTGGGAATTTGCAAAGAAAAACAAATTGCAGGCCCCTCCTTGAGTGGCTCAGGTAATTGGGGAAGCTTACACGTTAAAAACCCATCTTGTCAGTAGGATGCAGTAAGCAAGAGCTTGCTCGCCTGGCATGCACACTGTGCCCTCAGCTTGGCCCTGCCCCACCTGAGACCTGCTCAGCTCTTTTCTAAGCCACTCTTCATCAAGGTCTACCTGTCCTCCTCTCATTTCCTTGGGGCCCAGCTCTCCCTAATGTGAAAATGAGGGATAATGGATGCTAATTTAATGTGTTACTTCTTTCAGGTGACATATTTACATTTTAATAGGAGACAATTCAAAGGAGGATATTTTAAGCACTGTGGCAGGTGGGTGGGGACATTTCGAGTTAGGGAGGATTGGGGGGGGCTTAAATCACACTGTGTAGGCACCCAGGGATTCCACCTTATAGAGTTGGTGCCACTAGGAGTCCAGAGACAAGGATTGCCTCCCAGTCTGTATGTCCCCTCCCCATGCCATGGTGGCACTCCAGAGTGTTGGACTCCTGGGGCAATGACGGATGAGACATCTGCTCCATGATGGGCTATTACCAACAATTCATTACTGCAAAATGGACTTACCCTCATTAGCCCAGGAGCTCCGAGTTTAATGTGGCATTCTGCAATCTCACAGATTCTGCTGCACACATTGAAGGCGTGCAGCACATTTTATAGAGCCAGGAAACCTGAACTTCAGAAGACAATGGAGATTTAGCATGCCTCTTGAATTAGTTGACATATTTACTCTTCGTGAATAAGCCTGTTTTGTAGACAAACACTGTAGCTCACAGCCTCATTATTAGAAATTAGTTCGCTCCACTGCTCTGCCCAAGGGCACCATTCTCCTTGGGGAACAGTTTTGCCCTTATCATCCTGGTGCTTGCAGTAGGTGAATAGGTTTCTGAAGTTCTGGCTTGGGAATGTTTCTCCAGGGGCAGTTCTGGGAAAGGGGCTGGGTCTGTGGTCCCCAGATGGCCTTTCATCACCAGTCACCTGTGTGAAATTTGCACATTTTGCATTGATGCATTTGGGAAAGATCTCTCTTTTCCTTTGTAATGCGTTCCAGCAAAACCATCATCATATATCCACATTTGGAGGGGAGTGAACGATGGGGAACCAGTAATCAGTTCAAATAATGTGCAGCAGACACGATATCAATTTCCTAAACTTTCGGTATTCCAGGTACTGCTGTTGATGCGTGAACTCCCTGCCTGGGCTCAGCTTATCCTCGGGAAATTACCCAGTCACACGCCACACTCCCACAAAATGACAGTTCTCCTTCTGTGCTTCTTTTTCTTTACTAGCCCACAGATCACTGAGGTCTATTCTAGATAGAAAATTCTATGTTGCCATCTATTTCCAAACGACCAGTCAGCAACTAGGGGATTCTTTAAAACCCAGACTCCAAATTCCAGATGTCCTGCCTCAGGGTGGTGGTGATGGTGGGTGAGGAAGATAACATTTTTGGGGTCAAAGCACCATCAGTTACTTTATTTTTTCCCCTTAGGAGTTAAACTTGGCACTCCATTTTTCTTACTCTGGTAGGGCTCACAAATATGCAGTAACCTGTCTCCAGGCTAAAAAGTGCTTATTCATTCAACCCTCCATTCCTTTCACAAATATTTATTGAGTGTTCATTATGCGCAAAGCACTCTGTTAGTTGCTGGGCACTGGGTTCCCAAGAGAGTGTTCAGCTCCAGTGCAGACACAGCCCAATTAGATTTATCAAGAACTTGTTGAATATTTGTAGTGGATCTGGGGTACAGGAAACCTAGACACTCCCTGAAAGGTGCGCATGCCAGGTACACTGACCATCTTCTAAAGTCAGGTTAAGGTGTGTGCTTTTGTGCATACTTTTCTTTCTTCTCTCATATAACCTGTTTCTTTCCTGCTCAGTGAAGGGGCCTCCCAGCCCACATCTCCAGACCATACTCCATCAGGATGCCCATCTTAGATTTTTGACAATTTCCCATCTGAACTATATGGAAATAAGGAAGAATGTCTTTATCTTTCAGCAGAAACTTCCTATCCACTGTCTCACTAGCTTAACCCTCCTTCCTCACCACCAACTTATATTCATGTCTATATTTCCGACCTTGTCTTTTTTTTTTTTTTTTCTTTTTCTTTTTTTGAGACAGAGTCTCACTCTGTTGCTTGGGCTGGAGTGCCATGGCGTCAGCCTAGCTCACAGCAACCTCCAACTCCTGGGCTCAGGCGATCTTCAGCCTCCCAAGTAGCTGGGACTACAGGCATGCGCCACCATGCCTGGCTAATTTTTTCTATATATATTTTTAGTTGGCCAATTAATTTCTTTCTATTTTTAGTAGAGACGGGGTCTCGCTCTTGCTCATGCTGGTTTCGAACTCCTGACCTTGAGCAATCCGCCCACCTCGGCCTCCCAGAGTGCTAGGATTAGTGCTAGGTGCTCCCAGGCGTGAGCCACCATGCCTGGCCCCAACGTTGCCTTGATAGAAAAATCAAGGATCCTGTATGATTTCCACTTAGAAGGAGAGGCTGTATGACTTGGGGCAAGTTTGTATCTGTTCATCAGTTGGCATTTGGGTTTCTACTTTTTGAGTGTTATGAGTAAGGCTACTATGGATGGTCACATAGAAGTTTAGTTTTTCAGTTCTCCTGGGTGTCCCCACCTAGGAGTGGACTTGCTGGGTCATATGGTGATGCTATGCTTACCATTCGGTGGGACTGCAAGGCTGTTTTCTAAAGCAGCTGCACCGTTTCACACTTCTAACGGCAACCAGTCATTAATTCTCCATCAAGGCAGGGACCAGCCACTATCTCTGGAAAGAGGGTAAAGGAAAGAAGCTACATTTCCAACCCCTGCCCCTGGTTTTAGCCATAACTAATATTCATTGCCCCTTCCCCCTCTATTACTCATTCTAGATTTCTCTTACCTTTAGCTGAAAGTTCTAGGGTGCTTGCCTAGTGGGTTGCCTAGTATGCTTTTCAGCTTTAATGTGCATAGGAATCACGTGGGGGTCATGTTAAAATGTAGAATCTGATTTAGTGGTGTGGGAAGGGGCTGGGATTCTGCATGTCTAACGAGCTTTCAGGTGGTGTTGATGCTGCTGGTCTATGGGCACATTGGGTAGCAAAGACCTAGACTGAATGTACCCCTAATTGCTGCGCCCTTGGTGGGCCATGGTTGCTACAATTGCCCCTTTATAGTTTTTGCTGGGTTTCAAGCATCTGGAAAAGCCCCGCTGAAACCCCTGGGTTCTAGAAGCCATCTTCTCTGCTCCTGTTGTGCAGCAACAACTTTAGCTTCATTCTGGCAATCAGGGCTATTAATCCCATTGGTATAGTAACGCCCTCCATTGTCCAGCAGCATGAGGAGCATCACGTGACTAAGTGATCATCAGCTTCACGTTCAGTGGAACCCTTACTAGTAGAAGAGTTCCTTCCTGAAAACCAGGCTTCCTACCTGGCAGGGCCCAGCTTCTAGACAAATTCTATGAGAGAGAGAGAGGGATGGCGAGAGGGACAAGTCTTACATCCATCTACCCCTTGGTTCCCAGAATGCATATCCTTGCTGTTTGGGACACAGCGCCATATATGATGTTGGCTCGGTGCACATACCATATTGCTGATGACAGTATCCTAGCCCTTCAGGTGCTGTCCCTGAGCTGGTGCCTTTGCTTATTCTTCCATCTCTTCAGGCTGCTGCTTCTGGATGCTGGGGACCAAGGTAAGAACAGCGAATCCCATGGGCACACATGCATCGTGTGTCTCCTTTGCAGAGGCAGAGTGGCTCTAGGAGCCAGCAGGGTGGCTGGGTGGCGGTTGAGTGTCACTGTCACTGTGGTGACAACAGAGGGGGACATTAGTAAAAGGCCTGAGACAGATGAGGCCCAGAGGATATGAGAAGATGCATAAGAGGTGTCCGACATGGAGGGCTTGCTATCCGGTTCACAAAGCAAGATACAAACACAAGGGGGGAGAAACAGTGACTGCCATGAGAATTCGGAGGTGATGGGGTGGAGGGGGTGGCCATGGCCTGGAGTATCTAGGGGCCTTTCGAGAACAGGTATGACTGGACCTGGTCTTGAAGGCCATGGAGACACAAAACTGGTGGAAAGGAAGGGGGAAAGTATTCCAGGTGGCCAAGGTCAATGTCAACAAGGACCCACATGTGGCCGTGCCGGAGGTTTATTCAGGGGCCAGAACACAGACCAGTTTGGAGCTGGTTTGTGGGGAGAAACAATAAAACTAATTTTTAGTTAGTAATAGGTTATCTTTATTGAGCTTTTACTGTATGCCAGGCACCATTCTGAACTCCTACAGATAGTCAATCCTCACAACTACTGCTTATAGGGCAAGGCCAGGATTTGGGGGCACCTTGAATGACCAATCAAGGAACTGCCACACTGGCATTGGAATCATTGTAGGCCCCATGAAGATAGAACCAATTTCTTGCCAACTTTTGTATTCTACATTCCTTATATAGGGCCTGGAAAGTTTCCATGATTTCACCGAATATTAGCAATAGCTATCCTTAATAATATACTTATTGTATGCCAGGTAATATTTGAATAACTTATTTAATTTTCACACAATCTTATAAGGTAGGCACTATTACTTTTCCCATCTTACAGATGAGGAAATTGAGGCCCAAGATGTTAAGTGACTTGTCCAAAGTAATAGAACAAGAAAGTGCCAAAGCCAGCCTTTGGACCTAGGCTGTCTGGCTTTCATGTCCACACATTTAATTACTATACTACATGGCTTCTCTAAAACTAGTTAGGAGAAAGATTTGGAAATTCTATTGGAAAACTGTGGTGAAAGTTTTTTTTTTTTTTCTGAGATAGGGTCTCGTTCTGTCTTCCAGGCTGGAGTGCAGTGGCCTGATCATAGCTCACTGCAGCCTTGAACTCTTGGACTCAAGCGATCCTGCTGCCTCAGCCTCCCGAGCAGCTGGGACTACAGGCATGCGCCACCACAGCTAGCTAATTTTTTCTATTTTTTGTAGAGATGGGGTCTTGCTGATATTCAGACTGGTCTCAAACTCCTGACCTCAAGCAATCCTCCCACCTTGGCGTCCCCAAATGCTAGAATTATAGTCATGAGTTCCTGCACCCGCCCAGTGGTGAAAATGTTAAGGCTGAGTGGGAAGTCTGGGGAGCAGCTGTTTTAGGGAGTAAGAGAGGACGTGCTTCATCTCCAGTCTCCCTGTCTGCCTTCTGCAGAGAGAAGGCACAATCTCCAGGCCTCAATTATCGGCAGTCACGCAGCTCTGAACATCAGTAGGTGGTTTGTGTGTATATGTTTTCTCTCCCCCCTCCTATAGTGTATTTACACTCAAGATTGAGATAAACATCCATTTGCTTTAACACATGTGAAAATACCTTAGCAACTTCCTGCAGCTTTGGCCTGTTGCTAAGCAGTGACCCTACTGCTGCCATGGCAACATCAGAGACTCCAGAGTGTTGCTGGTACCAGCCTCCTGTTCCTGGCAAGACTTTGGGAAACTGCGTTAGCAGGGCCTCAGGAGCACGTTCGCCCTGGGGTGTGGGGGTCAGCCTTGGTCTCTTGCTGTGTGGCCCGATCAGCAGGCCCTGTTTCCGCCTGAGGGAAACTACCTGGAGAGAGAAGCCCTCTAGTGCTCGGCTGACAAGAACTTAGTCATGTCTGCTGTGCCTTCACTTCTGTTGCTGTCTCCATGTCACTGCCGGAGCCCTGTGGAGTGAGGTGGAGTTCAGGACAGATGCTTGAGAAGGTGGATTTCTCAGTTTTATACCTGGTAATGACCCATTTGAGGTACCTCTGTCTAGTAGAAAAGAACTATGGCACACCTTGAAGTGTGACCAGGCAAGACAGGAGTGTCCAACAGGCACCCAGCAGGAAACAGAATCTCGCTGAGGTTCAAGAGACCTCAGTGCAGGAACTGCTTACAGAGGTGTGGGCAGGACTGAGGGAGCAGGTGAGGGACAGTGATGCACCTGGAAATAGTAGGAAGCCTTCACCACCCTGAGCGCTAAAGGGACAAGAAGAGGAAATAGTTTTGTTTGTTGGTTTGTTTTGAGACAGAGCCTTACTCCGTTGCCCAGGCTAGAGTGTCATGGTGTCAGCCTAGCTCACAGCAACCTCAAACTCTTGGGCTCAAGCAATCCTTCTGCCTCAGCCTCCCTAGTAGCTGGAACTACAGGCATGTGTCACTATGCCTGGCTAATTTTTTCTATATTTTTAGTTGTCCAGCTAATTTCTTTCTATTTTGAGTAGAGACGGGGTCTTGCTCTTGTTCAGGCTGGTCTTGAACTCCTGAGCTCAAACGATACACCTGCCTCAGCCTCCCAGAGTGCTAGGATTGCAGGCGAAAAAATAATTTCATAGAAACAATCTTTGAGTCCTGAAGCTGGAGCCACTTCGAGGAAGTGGTAGACAGGGTAGGATGCAAATATGGCAAGAGATCCACAGCTCTGAGGAGGAAGGAGGAGTGTGAAAAATACCTGCAACTCCTCTCATCTTTTGATCTCCTGCCAGAGCTGCCTATTAGCCACACTGAACTGGAAATAGACCACAAGGCAGCACAGGCGTTGCAGTCTGTTAGGACATCAGCCTCAGGGACACAGAGCAGAGAAGGGGAAGAACGGATTTGGTGGGGGTGTACACGTTATAAATGGTGGGTGGGGAAGGAAACAGACACTAACTAACATAACTGGGGTAACTTGAATGGGAGGATGCTGGCGGGGAGGGCCAAAAGCTCCAATAGGTCTACCACTGGGGCAGGGCAAGACCCAGAGAGCAGAGCCCGCTGCAGACACAGGGAGGAGGCATGTTTTACAGGTGGAATAACGAGCAGTCAACATCAGCGAAGCCCAACACATCACTGTCCAAAACAACCCTAAAACAGCACCCTCCCTGACCGATAGGCAAGGGAGTTTCATAAGAAGTTTCCTGCCTCTGGGTTTGCAGGCCTGAAGGATTTCCCTTTAGGTTTTCCTAACCCTTCCTGTGGCTTCCTCCTCTTGGCATTGCACTGCTTTCACCCTGATTGCCATTTCTCAGCCCAGGTGCTATAGATGGACAAGGTTTGGACCAGAGCAGCATCTGCACCACCTGGGAACTTGTTAGAAATGCGTTCCTGCTGGCCCCACCTCAGACCTACTCAATCAGAGACATTTGGGGGAAAGCCTGGCAATCTATGTTTTAGCAGGTCCTTCTGGTAATTCAGATACACACTGAAGTTTGACAACTACTCATTTAGACTGTGTGATTAGCTTGCAATGCTCCTTTAACCCTGGGTGCTGCTCTCCTATCTTCCTTGGTTCCTTGTTCTGCAGCCTTGGGCCAGCTCTGCCCCATTATCATGTTCTGTCCTAGCTTGGAGAGCTCCCACCAGGGCCTAGAGCCTTGGGGACCTATCTGCCTGATAAGAAAGTTTGGAGAGAAGTAATCTCAGGGATCCTGGTGATGGGCAATTCAGGTGGGCAGCTATAGGTAGGTGGCCCTTAGGGAAGTAGGTTCCAGCTGCAGAATTGGGGTTCAGAGGTAGGACACTAGCTTCGAGAGAATGAACAAGGGCAAGAGTGACCTCATAGCACTCCCATCCTAAGCTGATGAACAAATCAGAGGCTCCAGCACAGGGCGCTGGTGAAGGTAGTTCTCCATGGCTCTCTCTCTCATTTCTGCACATCCTGGATGCAAGACACTGACTTCCCTTTGTTCTGAACTATCTTTTCAAATATATTTTTATAGTGAACAGCCTGGAAGATAGAGGTTGTATCTCTTTCTGGAGCAAAGAGCACTCATGGTTATTGACCATTATAAAAGATTTGAGTTTCCTAAACTCAGGGTTTCTATCCTAAAATATATCCTGCTGTGTATGTGAGTGTCATTTGGCCTTCTTTATGTTGCCCTGTAGGTATTGGGCCTTGGGGAACTGCTGCAAAAATTATACACTGGCTACTGCCATTACTGTAAGTAATAAACTGTCTCTTGTCTCTGACCCAGGAGTCTCATGTCTTCTACACACAACCATGAAAATGGAGCAGGCTACCTTGTTACCTTGCAAATAACAAAATTTCAGGCTCTTCACAGTTCTTGACAGGTGCAAGGGAGACCTGAACCTCAAGAAGTAAGGGGCAACAGCAAAGATGACTGAGCCTGAAGTCAGGAACCTAGTCTGAGTCAGGGCTGGTCCTAGGGGAGGGGCAGAGATGAGCCTGTGGTGTGGGGTTAGGGGGCTACACTGAGAGGAAGCAGGGAAGAAGAGACCATGATCAAAATACCCTTATAGGCAGCAGTGCCAATACAGATCATTAGCTTTAAAGGAGACACCTGGGACCTAATAGGCTGTCTAGACCCATTTATGCTGCTATAACAGAATACCAGACTGGATAATTCATAAAAAACAGATATTTATTTTTTCATACTTCTCGAGGCTGGGAAATCCAAGATCAAGTCTCCAGAAAGTGTGGTTGTCTGGTGAGGGAATTAGGTTCCAGTTGCAGAATTGGGGTTCACAGGTAGGACACCCTCTCTGAGAGAATTAACTAGGGCAAGGGCAACCCCAGAGAGCCTGGAGGGGAAGAATTCTGGAGGGGAAGAATGCTGTGTCATCATATAGCAGGAGAGCCAGAAGGGACAAGCCCCCTCGGTCAAGCCCTTTTATAAAGGCACCTAATCCCATCCATGAGGGAGAAACTCTCAAGGCCTAATCACCTTTTAATGGCCCCACCTCTTAATACGCTCACATTGGCAACACCTGAACTTTGGAGGGGACACATTAAAGTCATAGCATAGGCCATTTAGCCCCTTGATTCTGAACCCTGCCTACACATTTGAATGATCTGAAGAGCTTAAAAAAAAATACCACTACCCCCAGGGATTCTGATATCACTGGTGACAGAATGGGGTTAGTTATCAGCTCCTCAGGCATCCTGAAATTCAGCCAGATTACAGAACCACTGACCTAGCCCAGCTGTCTCCCGTTCCCTGTGAGGACCCAGGCTCAGAGAGTTGAAGTGACTTGATAAAAGTTCTCTTCACTTCACATTTACGAAGCTGCTTTCCTGGATCCCCAGGCTCTGTGCCTGGCTCAAGCCCTCGGAGCTATGGATGTAGCCTTGTGTGGCTCAGGACCTAGACTTGGCTCTGGCCAGAGCTCACCTGGAACTTAACCAAGGGAGGCCTTCTCTCCTGAGTGCATCAACACAGGGACCAGAGGGAAAGGCTTCTGCTGTATTTTGGAAGTAGGAGTGTGGGTTGCTAAGCAACCAGGCATTCTTAGGCAGCCGTGCTGCTCTGTGGTGATGCTCTCCGCGTGTTATAGTTCCTGGGGTGGTTTCTGGAGACCCTTGGGAGTTCTCAGGGACAGCAGATGGGACTCTGTGTGTGGGGTGCAAGTTCTCCCCCAACTTTGTCTTGTCTTCACGGATGTTATAATTCCAAGATTCTGGTGCCTCACAAGATTTGGCACAAACAGAGCTAGGACTTTGTTTCTTCTCACCTGTTCTCCAGAAGGCCCTTATCTTGAAGTGGGAGAAGGTTTGTGATAGCCTGAAGGCACCTTAAATTTTTTTATTTGAAAATAATTTCAAACTCACAGAAAATTTACAAGAATAAAAACAATACGAAGTATACTCAGATTCCTCTCTCTTTCATGTTTAACCCATTTACTTTTTGTCATCTCTCTTTGTGCCTTTGTCATCTCTCTTTGTGTGTGTATTTTTTCTTAACCTCATGAAAATAAGTTGGATACACCATGGCCCTTTACTCTGAAATATTTCAGTGTATATTTCCCTGGAAATTGGGCTATTCTTTTTCTTTTACAGCTGTAGTCCCCAAACCCTGGGCCATGGACCAGTACCAGTCAGTGGACCTGTTAGAAATTGGGCTTCACAGCAGGAGGTGAGCATCTGGCAAGCAAGCGAAACTTCATCTGTATTTACAGCCACTCTCATCCCTCGCATCACTGCCCGAGCTCTGCCTCCCACCTCACATCCCCCTACCCTAGTCCATGGAAAAATTGTCTTCCATGAAACCACTCCCTGGTGCCAAAAAGGTTGGGGACTGCTGTCTTACGGAAACACAGCATAGGTATCAACTTCAGTAAGTTTACTATTAATACAATATCTTTATTTAATCCCTTTTTTGTATTTCAATTTTATCAATGAACCCTATAATGAACTTTTGAAATTTTTTTTTCTCCTCCAATGTAGGATCCAGTCTAGGATAATGTATTACATTTCATCGTCTTGTCTCTCTAGTCTCTTTTAATCTGGAACATTCCTGCTTCCTTTCAAGTTGGGTTCATCTTATGCTTCCTCATCATGTATCACTGTGTCTTTATCAGGGTATCGTATCTGGAGTCGCACAGTGGCAATTTTCCCACTCCTGATTTTGACCAACTGGTCAAGGTGTTGTTCAGTTTCCCCTCTGTGTAGTTACTATTTTGTTCTTTCTAACTAATAAGCGATTTAAGACTATATAAGCATCAAAATTTCCCCCTAGATAGAGCATCCTATTGATAATTCTTGCCTGAAACAATCTTTACTTTGACAGTTTCATAATGATGATTTCCCAACTCCAGCATTTTGAGGGTCCTTTTCTATAGGTTATCAAAGAGGTGTTCTGGCAAGATTCATTTTTGATCTTGGGAGGCAGTTCAAGGCTGCTGAAAGGAAGCCCTGTTTCCCTGTTTCCAGGAAGGTGTCGCACATACTGCCTGCCCTGAAGTTTCACTCCCTCCATGCATGCTCCACCTTCTTGATTTGGGTTTTCAATCTGTTAGGACCTGTGTTTCAATCTTCCTCTTATATAGGGTTACTAATAGTCATTTCATTTTATAATCAGCGGCATTAGCAAAGGACTTCTCATTTTTGGGGGACAATTTATTCGTTTGTTTCTTCAGACAGTTAGGGATGATTTGAGAGTCTGTAATTCCCATGCACTGTACTAGGTGCTGGGGGAAGTGGAGGAAAAAACAGGAGTGGAGGCTGTTATCCAGAGGCTTAAAGTCTAGTGGGCAGGACAGACCCTCTGCAGGTCATTAATAGTATAGTACATTTTCAGAAGGGGCGTGTATGGATTGCCTTCTGAGCATGCATCAGCAGGAGCTAACCTAATCTGGGGGCAGAGGAAGTGCCTCCAGAGGAAATGAAATTAAGGATAAGTTGGAATCGTCTTAGCAGACAGTGGGTAAGGTGGGAGCAGCAGGTTCAAGCTCTCAGAAGCGACAGTGTACGGTGTGTACCCCCATCTAGATGGTGGCGTGGGGGCCAGGGCAGGGGTGGCTTGTGGGGAGACTGGGAAATGGGCCAGATCTAAATTGAGCCACGATAAAGGCTTTACTTTTCATTCTAGGAGCCAAGGGAAGCCTCTGAAGGGTAGTAAACAGAAGAGCGATGCAATTCTATTTGTAAATTAAAAGGTCACTCTAGCTGCCCTGTGGGAAATGGATCTGAGAGGGTGGGAAAAGGAGGAGGCCAGGTTGGGTGTAGGAGGCTGCAGGGAGGTCCAGGTAGGAGGTGACGGTGGCCTGCCCAGCTTGCCTAGCAGCCCAGCCCATGGGATGGGGGAAAGGTTTTTAATTCCTCTGACTTCCCATCACTCAGTAAAGACCCTGGATGCTGTAGGAAGCTTAAATTCCTAAGAGCCATAGCTGCTCTGTTCAGATACAGGACAGCGCCCCATTAGAGCAAGCAAGCTCTCGACCTAGCTGGGAAACACACATAGAGTTCCTAAGAAGGAATTTTACTCATATTTACAAAAGGTAGCCAAGCATGGACCGTGATCTCCCTTGTAGTTAATGAATTAGGTTTGCTGGGCAATATCTCAACTTGCTCCTTTCTATTTTTACAAAAGCAGATGATCCTATTACTAAGTAATCCACGGTTTAATTTGATTTGCGTAACCGTTTGTACTTCAGAAGTGTTACGGACATGGCCAATTTTTGGCTCCCAGACAATACAGAAGTACAGTGGAATATTCTCCCCAAACCCAGCATTCTTTGCTCTCACTGCAGTTTTTATGGCACATGATACTTTCCCATTAACTTTTATTAGATCCATAATTTTTTTTATTAGCGTTGAGTAATAACTGTTTTCAGTGGCCTCACTCTTCCGAGGAGTCCTCGATTAGTAGTCCATGATAACAGTCGCTAAATTGAAGTTTCTTCTGCCAGCATTTCATCCGCAGTAAATCCAACCATTCCACCTCATCTTGCTTAAAAAACCATGAAATTCCCAGACATTATCAGAAAAATGACCACAGTCAAAATGCTCTAAATGGAGATGGAAATTAAGCTCTGGCCTATTTGAATCAAAATGTTTCATAGTTATAGGCTGGGAGTGGGATCTTTCAGCCCAAGTGAACACTGTCCTCTGTGCAGGATTTCTTCTATCAGAGAGGTTGTTGGTTAATCCACAGTTCCAGACTGGGACTGTGTCTGATGGACAAAAAGGGACTTTTTAATATTAATGGTAGCAAGACTCGTTTGCACAGAGCTGAGTGGGGTCTGGGGCCAGCTGCTCTCGGGGAAGTGCTGTCCAATTCAAACATCTGTGTTGTGTTTCCAGGGAAGTTTCTCTTATCTACCAAGACATGGCTGCAGTGTACCTAGTATCAGTTCAGTTCAATTCAATTCACTTTGATAATGGATTCTTTTTTTGTTTTGAGACAGAGTCTCGCTTTGTTGCCCAGGCTAGAGTGAGTGCCGTGGCATCAGCCTAGCTTACAGCAACCTCAAACTCCTGGGCTCAAGCAATCCTGCTGCCTCAGCCTCCCAAGTAGCTGGGACTACAGGCATGCGCCACCATGCCCAGCTAATTTTTTCTATATATATTAGTTGGCCAATTAATTTCTTTCTATTTATAGTAGAGACGGGGTCTTGCTCTTGCTCAGGCTGGTCTCGAACTCCTGACCTCGAGCAATCCGCCTGCCTCGGCCTCTCAGAGTGCTAGGATTACAGGCGTGAGCTACCACGCCTGGCCGGGATGATCAGAAACTCAGGCTGACATCTTGCTCTTGTGACATCTTTTTCGGCCTGTGACTTTCAACTCATGATTCAGTACAACTCGTGAGAACAGATATTGTATCTGTGTTCTAGCAGAAGAAAGGAAGAAGAGTCCTTCCTTTAAGGGCTCTTTCAGGCGGTGGCACACGATCCTTCCACGTCGATCCCATTGGCCAGAACTGACTCGTATGGTCACACCTACCTGCAAAGGAGGCTAGAAAATATTATTATACCAGGCACCTCATGCTGAGCTAAAATTTGGGTACTATATTATGAAGAAAGAATAGAGAATGCATATTGGGGGATATCTCATAGGCTCTAACAAGAGATATGGAAGCTATGTTCTCTAGATTTTTTTTTAAAGGGCTGCCCATTTGTTTTGAGTACTCAGAAAACAAATTTTAAAAATAGATGTTTCCTATTCTTGGAAAAATAAAGTTCACATTTCAAAATCCAAAGACTAGGGACTAAGAGGAGGGAATGCTTTTCGTATATACATAGCTGGTGACTTTTGAAAAATACTGGGGTACTCAGCAGCTTCAAACAACCATCAGTCCATCCACCCATCCATCCATCCATCCATCCATCCATCCATCCATCCATCCATCCATCCTATCAACACATTGATTGAGTCTCTGCTATATGCCAGACACTGTGCTCATGGTTAAGGAAATGGAGATGATGAATACGTTAGTCCTCACACTCAAGGTACTTATGATCTAGTGGAGGAAAATATTAGGCAAGTTAATAATTTCAGGTGATAAATGCTATAATAGAGATAACTATTCATTTATTTATTCAACAAATGGTTATTGAATACCTACTATGTACTAGGTGCTCTTCTAGACACTGAGGATACAAAAATGAAAAAAATAAAAGTTTTTCTCTACCAGAAAAATTAAAATGCAGGGTGATAAAGGGATCTCATGGAGGCATGGCTGGGTACAATGGTGACGTGTGGAGGTACACTTAAGTTTGTCAGGGTGAGTCAGGAAATGCTTCCTAGAGGAGGTAACTCTTGAACTAAAACATGAAGGACTAGAGCTTTTCTAGTACAATCTTGGGCCTCCTCCTTCTGCCCATTATGCATTGATGGAATGAATCTTCTTTCCTTTTATGCTCATATGTAATTCAATATGTCATGGGTGGGTGGTATTGGCCAATAATCTATACTGAAGACTTTTGAATAATTTTCTATGCTACCCAGTCAGGTACACAAAGGTATTTACTGGGTAAAATTTCTTGTATGAGTGGGTAATGGGAGATATTTACAATTTTCCTTGGTTTGAAGCAGAATTGTGATGGTAATATTTTATGCCTGTCTCAGGTCTGGAGGGCCTGACAAATGCATTTCCACTATGGCAAGAACTGGAAACCAAAAGTGATTGTGTCTTGGATAAAATGAAGAGTCTGACAAAATATGTCCTATCAGTGGAATGAAATTAGATATCTGTCAAAATGCATTTGTCCTCTAAATAACCATTCGTATGTTTTATGTTTTGGTATAAATAGACATTCTTCATTTTATCACAATAGCACTGTCAGAGACCCAGCAATTTGAAACAGAATTTTAAAGATCCTTCTAGAGCAATAACCTAAGAAAAGTTTGGGGGGGGGGTGTTTTTTGTTTATTTATCATTTCTTCTCTTTTCTTCTTTTGATTTCTTTTAGCTCCCTTCAGAGCCCACTAAAGTTTATTACTAAAGAGAAGTGAAACATCTATTTAAAATCAATCCAATAATACTATGTTCCAAAGCATTAATTCCTGCTAGCAATCAGCTCCTTGCAGAGTATTGTTTGCTTCCTTAGTCTCCGCTTTTCAGGTGTGGCCTGTTAGGGGACTGCTGGGTTTGTGACCACTGGGTGCCTGAAATGTAGGCTCCCCCTGGCTCTGCAGCTGCCCTGATACTGAGGAATGTGGCCTTGGGTCAGGCCAAAGAAGGAGAGTGGGAAGGGAGGTTTGCTGGGAGCTCTCCCCCTCTCGTCTGGGCCACTGTCCTTTCTAATTTGTCTGGACAGTGGGGTACAGGCACCAAGGATAGTTCTGAGGAGGCAAGCCAGAGGGTGAGTGAGTCTGCAAGCCTCAGCAGTGGGCATTCCGGTCTGATCCTGGGCAGGGAACTGGCTGCTACAAAAGGTAGCCAAGGATGGACCATAATCTCCCTTGTAGTTAATGAATTATTATCTTGTCAAACATTCTGTCCAATGAAGAAAATTCATATGATAACTTTGCAGACAAAAGCACATTTCGACCAAAACCCTAAACTATGCATTTTAATAAACCTTAGAATTACTGCTGTGATTATTAGCATTAGTATTTGCCAAGGACATAAATTCATTATTAAAAATATGGCTTAGGAGTCAAGCCAACCAGAGCTCCCCTGGAGGAAGGAAGAACAAAGTAGAATTTAAATGAGGTTTTCACTATGGGTACACTGTAGTCCCTGCAGCAGGGTGGGTCACCAGCCTCCTCTCTTGGGTCCCTTCTCCTCTCAGGGGCCAAACTCCCTAAGCCTCTGTCATTTGGTCTTCTAGAGCACTGTCCTCATGCCCCTATGGAGGCAGGGTGGGAGGATGGAAAGTAAGCCATGAAAGGGGACCGTAAGGATAACCAGGTCTAGAATCTGTGGGAGCTCAGGCTCTAGAGCTAGGTCCCCAGGGGAGAAGAAGAGAGAAGAATGGGACAAAGAAGAAATAGATGGAAAAAACATAACTTTTGTTATCTATATAGGACACTCTGGATCTTGGCTTCAAATTCTTCATTCCGTCTGCAGGTTCCGTGTTTACCTGCCCCCATCCCAGCACACCTGGTCATATTGGTCATAGCAAAGTTCCCAGCAGGACAGATATCAGTGCTTCAGACTTCACCAGCCCACTGGGAAAAATTCATTCCTATTTTTAGGGTCCCAAACATACAAAATTCCTTTGTAATATTCACAGCACATCTCCCTTAGCACTCACTCATTATGGTACTGGCTTATTTTTTAGGTATTTGGATTTTCCACATGAAAAAAATTATTGAAGTAGTTGGTGTTTTAATCTTTACAACCCAAGCCCCTATTGCGGTGTTTTAATCCTACCATTTCTGATGTTTTGCTCTTACTATTTTGACTGTGCAGTTATGGCACTTCATTAGGTGTCAAACAATGCATTTTGACACCATCAATCAAATTGAGAGCTGTTGATACCACGGTGTGATCAGCAGTTTGTTCTTGGCTTTTTCAGTGGCTTGCAGAAGTAATATACATCTTTTCAAGGGTTCAGAAGGACTCCAAAGACTTGGCTTCAAAATCTAACAGACCACTCTTGGACCACGGAGCGAACCTGGAGTATCTGAGGAAGAATGTTTATGATTTTTCTCATGGATTAACTGTAAAACACTTTACAGTTAGATTAGAATGAATATATGTGATTTAAATACTCAACATGAAATAAAAATGACAGCAACTGGAACCACACATGGTTTATTGGTAGGGATCCACAAGATACAGTTTAGATATGCAAAATTGGACTCAAGAAAACTGGGGTTGTTCAAAATGATGGCAAGGGAAACCTCCTTATGGCAGAAAAAATAACTGTCATTATTTGATATGGACAAAACTTGATCAGCGAATCAAGTATTTTTTTCAGAAGTTATATGGAACATAATTCTGATAAAAATGAATTTGGCTAAAAGGAAATAGGTACAGAAAAAAGGAAATGGATTAATAGTGGCAGTATAGAAAACTGAACATTTAAATCAACTCAGTGGAGTTCATAACTGAAAAAACTTGCTCCCTGGAAGTTTATCGATGTTGGTATATTGTGAGTAAAGTGTATGCATTTATAAACATGGAGAAAAATATCTCCAGAGTAAAACTGTGGGTCAAAGGGTAGGGTAAAAACTGTGAAGTCCAAAAGTTCTGTATTTTCCCTGGCATCATGCACTCAGCAGAAGTATAAGTAAGCACTTTCCTTATTACAAAAAGCATCATTTTTTAAAAAGGGAGTTTTCTTTTTTTGCCTTTCTTTCTTTCTTTCTTTCTTTCTTTCTTTCTTTCTTTCTTTCTTTCTTTCTTTCTTTCTTTCTTTCTTTCTTTCTTTCTTTCTTTCTCTTTCTTTCTTTCTTCCTTCCCTCCCTTCCTTCCTTCCTTCCTTCCTTCCTTCCTTCCTTCCTTCCTTCCTTCCTTCCTTCCTTCCTTCCTTCCTTCCTTCCTTTCCTTTCCTTTCCTTTCCTTTTTTTTCCTTTGAATAGGAAATACAAATAGTACAAAGATATGTGGGCAAAGTCAATCTCGTTCCCACTTCTGATCCCACAGTCCCCTAAGGCCATTTACCAATTTGTTGTGTTTCTTTCTAGAGATAGTCAATACCAATGTTTTTCAAACTCTTTTTTGTCTATATCCCAGAGTAAGATATATAGTTTCAATCTGTATTAGTCTATTATTTTGTTGCTATAACAGAATACCACAGACTGGATAATTTATAAAGGAAAGAAATGCATCTAGCTCACTGTTCTAGAGGCTGGGAAGTCCAAGATTGAGTGGCTGCATCTGGTGACAGCTTTCCCACCGTGCCATCCAATGTTGGAAAGCAGAAAGTGGAAGAGCAAGAGAGTGTGACAGCAGAGGAACAAGAGGGGGCCCAACTCACTTTTATAATAAGCCCACTCTTGAGATAACTAACATTAATTCATTCATGAAGGCAGAGCCCCCATGTCCTAATCAACTCTTAAACGTCCCATCTCTCAACACTGTTGCATTAGGGGTTAAGTTTCCAATACAGGAACTTTGGAGGACACATTCAAACCATAGCACCACTACAACCCACTGTGCAATCATATAACTACAACAAAAATTGCACAAAACCATATTTACCTTTACTAAATATAATACAGAAAAACATAAATTAACATCAAATGGTTTAATCAATATTTAAATAAAACACATAAAAATTACAAAGTAAAAAATGCAGACATTAAATGTTGGTTGCAATCCACTAAACTGATTTTGTAACCTACCAGTGGATTGCCATCTAACTTGAAAAACACTGATCTATTGCATATACAAATGTGGATTTATATACTCTACTTTTTTTTTTTTTCCAGATGGCCATTAGAATTTATTAAACAAACATTTCCCCCAACACATGAAAGAACAAAAAATCATCCACAAAACCCTAAACCCTGCACTTAAAATCATTGTTTAAAAAAATTTCCTTCTGGGAATGGACTAGTGTGGCTATTGAGATGACATGCATTTGTTTTCAGTACATACTCTACTTTTTAAAAAACACAAATTTTATAAAATATTATACACACTGTTCTGCATTTTTCCCTATGTATTTAACATTGTGGAGATTGTTACATATTAGTAAATATAGTTCTGCTTTATTTTTCTTAATGGCTACATTTTATTCATATCAGAATTTATATAATTAGTTTCCAATTAATGTACATTCAGATTTTTTCTTTTGCTACTATAGATAACATGGCAGTAAACACCCTTGTATATACAATCTATCAGATAAATTTTTAGAAGTGGAATTTAAAATTTTGATCGATGTTGCCAAATTGCCATCTAAAGGGGTTATACTGTTTAGAACTCGCATCAATAGTGCATTAGCCAGCCTGAGCAAGAGCGAGACCCCATCTCTACTATAAATAGAAAGAAATTAATTGGCCAACTAAGATATATATAGAAAAAATTAGCCGGGCATGGTGGCACATGCCTGTAGTCCCAGCTACTCGGGAGGCTGAGGCAGCAGGATTGCTTGAGCCCAGGAGTTTGAGGTGGCTGTGAGCAAGGCTGACGCCACGGCACTCACTCTAGCCTGGGCAATAAAGTGAGACTCTGTCTCAAAAAAAAAAAAAAAAAAAAAAATAGTGCATTAGAGTGCCTGTTTCCTCGTCAATGCATTATCAAAATTATTGCTCTATGCCAATTTAATAGGTAAAAAATAAAATCTAATGATTTTAATTTGCATTTCTTTTAGTATTAGTGAAATTGAATATTCTTTCACATGATTAAAAGTCAGTTGCATTTGTTTTCTGTAATGATGTTTTTCATTAATTTTTTTTCTATTGGGTTTTTTTTGGGACTTTGTTCAATTGATTTATTTAGAACTCTTTCATGATAAAAATAAATTTTTCGTCATATTTTCACAAATATTTTTTCCTTCTTTATTGCTTGCTTTTTGACTTGATTTATGGTATTTTTGTCATGAAGACAGTTTAAATTTTATGTTGTCAGAGTTTATCCAGTTTTTTATGTTGTCTTGGTTTAGTGTTATGCTTAAAAATGTTCTTCCCATTAAATGATATAAAAAAATTCTCGTGTTTTTTTCTGGTACTCTTAATGGTTTAGGTTTTTACATTTAAATATTTTATCCATTTGAAAGTTATTTTGGCATAAAGAAATAATAAAGAGATTCTTTTTTTTAGATGGTCTAGCTAGTTATCCGAAACTATATATTGAATAATTCCTCTTTTTGCCAATGCATTAAAAAGCAACCTCTACATAAAGAAAATTTTTTGTATATATTTATGTCTACTTCTAGTTTTTCTATTCACTTCTATTCATTTGGCTATTAACTGTTGTGCCAGTAACAGACTATTTTAACTATGACTTTATATAACAATGTCTGGTAGGGCTAATACTTATCCTATCTCTTGTTTATCAGAAATGTTGTGGCCTTTCTTGCATTTTATTTTTTGGTATGAATTTTAGTCTTCCTAAGGACTCTACCCTCACTTTTCCCTCCTTTCAATTGTTTTCTTTTGGTATTAATCATATTAAATGTATAGATTACTGCAGGAAAATGAGCATCTTTGTAAGAAATCTTTCTCTCCAAGAAGAGGGACTATCTTCCTATTTATTTAAATCTTTTATTTTCTTTTACACAGTGAAAGTTTACTTCACATAGATTTTACATGTTGCTTGTTAAGTTTTTTCTAGTTACAATTCTAAATGGGATCTTTTCTTCCATGATATTTTATGGTTGGTTGTTTTTTCTAGAAACGCTATTGATTTTTGTATATTAATTTTGTAAACTGTTATCTCAGTCTTATTGTTTGGGATATTTTTTCATTGATTCTCTTTTAGTTTTCTAGATATATAATTATAATATTGGCAAGTAATAATAATTTCCCACCTTCTGTCCAATTTTCATCTTCTATTTCTAATGGTTTCAGAGGAGCTCAAAAATTATGAGGTCTTATTTTATGAGATGTTTTTTCAGACTGACTTGGAAAATGGTCAGGCATTTGTGTCAGTTTTAACTGCTGAACCCCTAGTAAGAAGTGGGAGAATAAAGAAGTTATAAGAAAGGCCTCTGGCTCCAAACTGATGGGTTCACATCCCAGGTCTACCATTTATGAGCCGTGTGACCTTGGGCAAGTTGCTTAACCTTTCTGTGTCTCAGTTTATTTAACTATACAATAATAGGATCCACCTTCTAGGGCAGTTATGAGGATTAAATGTGTCAGTACACATAAAAGGTTCTTAGTATTGTTTTTGGCATATGGAAAGGTAGAAAGCATTAAAATGTTGGTTTACATTTAAATGTTTAGAGGTTAACAAGTACAAAAATATCTTACAGCATATTATTGATCAGAATGTTCACAAAATAATTAGAAATTAAAATTTTTATACTGTTTCTAAAATTATCCCATAAAAATTATGAATATATTCTCTTAAATAAAACTTTAACAATGAAAAAAAATGTTGGTTTATTGTCACTAGAGCCAATAATCATAGACACTCTAGCAAAACCTAACTCTACAAAAATCTATAATGTATTTCTTGGATCTTTAAACCTTTAAGAACCAATCTCCAAACTCCTCAGCCTTTTTCCTTAATTAAAACTGGTTCTCTATAAAAAAATCTGGTAAGCCTGATAAATTTATTTACATTAAGGCATACATGACTGTCAGGGCTTAAATTAGTGTCCCTTTTTTCATGGGGACTTATCTTTGACTCGAGACAGAGCCTGAAGAAATGAAGCAGCCCAGAAGGACTACCTCTCCCGAAAGGCAGTTGACGACGGAGGGTTTGATGGTCACTCTTTAATTCAACAGCTGTCAAGGATCAGGCACACCAAATGACATAAAGATAAGACTGCTTCTTGCTGTTGAGGAACACACAGTCCGATACATGAGATAGATGCTCATACGACTAATATTTGTTTTGTATTTCTCTCGGTTTGTCTAAAGAGTGTTGGAGAACCAGCTCAACAAACCATTAGAGATCTCTTTGTATGAGGCACTAAATTGGCTGGGGACCTCGCCCTAAGGCAAAAGCTGAGGTATAAGAACATGATCCCAGGAAGGAGGTGGGGAATAACTTTAAGCATCTACCACTCAATAATCACAGCCACCATGTATTGAGTTCTTGTTATGGACTCGAGGCTTTAGATATGCCTACATAATCCTTTAATCCTCTCTGCAACCCTCAGAAGAATGCATTATGGGGTTCATTTAGCAAATAAGAAAACCGTAGGTGCAATCACCTGAAATCTTTGCCCAAGGCTAACCAAGCAGTAAACAGCAGAACTGGGATTTGAACCGCTGACTGTCTGTCTGCTGCCATGACCACTATACTATGCTCTACTCTGCTTTTCCTCTGGCTTAGCTCACATGGGCTTATGCCCAGAGTTCTTAGTGAGGGGGGCTCTACTCGGGAGGGAGTAAGAACTGGAAATGATCATGTGCTCAAATCCCTGGGATGTTGATGCCTAACTCTACTTGGTAGCTCATGTTGAGTTAGTTTGCCTCGTAAAGCTATGTAAGTTTTTCACCACACAAGGGTGCCTGACTACAGGAGCTGAAATCCTGCCTGAACCGCACTTGCCAAGGGGACCTTGGTGAGGGGCTGCATGTGTCAGAGGAAGGGGCGCTTTTTTCCAATTCCTACCATGGCCATGCATGGGCTACCTGCAGCCCTGACTGGGAGGGCAGCTCATGCGGGGGTTATGGGTATTTTCCTTACTTGGGGTGCCCACTGGAGCACAGAAATGACACAGTGCCTGGGCACTGGACCAAACAGCTCTCAGGTGGGTCTAGCGATGCCAGTTCTACGCCAAACTCTGCAAATCAATTCATCGGTTCGCGACAACCCTGCTCCAGGCATCCTCACTCCAACTCCCCCTGCCACACGCACAACAGGTTGGGAGCAAATTCAAGGCTCCCATATCACCCAGGGCGTGTGGGAAATGACCAGAGAAAAAGCTACTGTGCGACCTCATTAGGAGGCTGTGGGAGACGCACGGGTTACACA
Source organism: Mirza zaza (assembly GCA_008750895.1). NCBI lineage: Eukaryota > Metazoa > Chordata > Mammalia > Primates > Cheirogaleidae > Mirza > Mirza zaza. Next base: position 38,700 of record VSMD01092511.1, on the reverse strand, counting down.
GGCACCCGTGGTATATACCCAGTGACGTGGGAATGCAGAGGAGGGCAGCCGAAGGGTGCCCAGGAGAGGTGACAAGAGAGCTTGGCCTTAAAGGGCAGGAAGGTGTCTCCAGGGCACAGAGGGAGGAGTGGCAGGCCCTGAGGTGGCAGGCCCACCTTCAGAGGCAGGAGGGGAGGTGGTGACAGGAGCTAGCAAAACACCTCAGTTTTTCAAAGGAAGCCCAGTGGTGGCCTGGCCTCAAGCACATGTGCTGCGTCCCCCTGCCCTGGGGCAGAGTCTGAGTCTCGGGAGGGCAGCCCGCTCGACTCGGAGGGCAGCCCGCCCTGCACACAGGGTCCCAGAGTCCTGCTTTGAGGCCCAGTGTGCTAAGGCCCCAGGAGGTACATGGGGAAGTTGGTACATCAGCGTGACATCAGGAAATACTTTCATGCTCAGACACCTTGGATAAACCCCAAAGAGAGAGCCAGCGAAAGAGGCAGCATTTTTAAAGTTTAAAGAAGAGGGGGGAAGGTCTGCAAATCAGAAGGCTCTGACAAGCTACCCAGGGAAGACACAATTACCCAGCAATCGGCCAGTGCAGAGAGCTCAACACACGCTATTGTGTGCTCCCCAGGACGCAGAGAGCTGCATGGCCGGGGACAAAGACCCGCGCCCTGCACCTCGTGGGGCGGAGGCGGCAGCCACCGTGAGTGGGCAGGGTCTCCCAGGCGGCCGGACAGCGGGAGCCCAGGGCTCCACTGAGTGCGCCTGGCAGTGGAGAGGGGCGAGTGGCGGCCTGCCAGAAGGCGCTCAGGTGACTCCCGGCAGGTGCTTGTGTTGGGGATGGGGGGAACCATAGGCTGCCTGTCCCAGGAGAGTGGGGCGGCGCCTCTGTTACCTGCTCAGAGCTGAGCATTTTGTTTTGTGTGACTTGCAAAGCCCCCTCCACTGCCTTTCAATGTGACCTGCAACGTTGCTCTGGTTCCTCTTGTTTGAATCCCACTCGTGGACTCTTATGGATACATGACAAAACTAAACTCCTGGTAGCCCAAAGGAAAAGAGAAGCATGGCATCTAGAGTCCAGCGCACCTGGCCTCCAAGGCCAGCTCACTAGCTGTGAGACCCTGAGCGGTCGCTCAACTTTTCAGCGCTTTGGTATCCTGATATTAAAATGGGGAAAATAATAAAAACTACAATGAAGTGCATGCATATATATGTGTGCACTTTTTATATTAGCTTTAGATATACAGAAAAGTTGCTAAGATAGCACAGAGTTTGCATATAGTCCACACCCAACCCAGTTTACCCTATTATCAACATACTGTATGATACATTTGTCACAATTAGTGAACAATATTGATATGCTATTATTAACCAAAACCATATTTTATTGAGATTTCCTTATTTTTTACCTAAAGTCCTCTTTTTGTTGCCATATTTCAGATGTGCCATGTTTCATTTAGTCTTCATGTCTCCTTAGGCTCTTCTCATCTGTGCCAGTTTCTCAGACTTTCCTTGTTTGCCATGACCTTGACAGTTTTAAAGAGTACAGGTCAGATATTTTGCAGACTGTCCCTCAATTGGGATTTTTCTGATGTTTGTTTCACAATTAGACTGGGGATATGGGTTTTTGGAAGGAAAACCACAGGTGTAATGTGCCATTTTCCTCCCATTGTATCAAGGGTGCATACTGTCAACATGACTTATCATTGTTGATACTGACCTTGATGTCCCATCTCAGGTAATGTTTGTCAGGTTTCCTTTGCAGAAATAGTTACTTCACCGCCCTCCTCCACTTTCCTTGCAGACTGTAGTCTGCAAGGAAATCACTATGTGGAGCCCACACTTAAGGAGTGGGAGTTAGGATCCACCTCCTTGAGGGTATAGTATCTCCATAAATTATTTGGAATTCTTCTGCACAGGGGATTTGTTTCTCATCCCCCGTTATTTATATCAGTATAGACTCATGGATATTTTATTTTATGCTTTAGGTTATAATCCAATACTACCTTATTTATTTTCTTGCTCAAACTATTCCAGCTTTAGTCGTTGGGTTTCACTTTATTTTTAATTGGGCTGTTTGTTTCTTTATTGTTGAGTTTGAAGAGTTCTTTGTATATTTTGGATACAAGTCATTTATCAGATACATGTTTTGCAAATATTTTCTCCAAGTCTGTGGCTTGTTTTTTCATTTCCTTAACAGTGTCTTATATAGAGCAGAAGTTTTTAATTTTAATAAAGTCCAACGTATCAATTTTTTCTTTTATTGATTGTGCTTTTGATATTATATATAGAAATTCGTCATTAAACCCAATGTCACGTAGATTTTCTCCTTTGTTTCCTTCTAGAAGTTTTATAGTTTTGCTTTTGCATTTTAGGTTTAGGTCTATGATTCATTTTCAGTTAATTTTTGAGTAAGGTGTAAAATGTGTGGGTTCATATTTAACATGTGTTGAAAAGACTATCCTTTCTCCACTGAAAGTCACGTGACTATATTTGTATGGGTCATTCTCTGAGCTCTCTCTTTTCCTCCATTGATCTGTGCCTGTTCTTTCACCCATATCATGCTATACTGATTCCTGTAGCTTTACAATAAATTTTAAAATCAGGTAGTGTGAGTCTTCCAACTGTGTTCCTTTTCAGGATTGTGTTAGTTATTCTAGTTTTTTTGCCTTGTACAGGTCTGCTCAGGCCACAATAAAGTACAACTGACTGAGTGACTTAAACAACAGAAATTTATTTTCCCACAGTTCTGGAGGTTGGAAGTCTCAGATCAGGGTTCCAGCATGGTTAGGTATTCTGGTGAGGACTTTCTTTTTGGCTTGCAAATGGTCTCTACTTTGCTGTGTCCTCACATGGCAGAGAGAGCAAGCTTTCTGGTGTCTCTTCTTATAAGGACCCATTTTATTGGATCAGGGCCTACCTTTATGACTTCATTTAACCGTATTAATTCCATAAACTGATGCAGAAAAACCATTTGATGAAATCCAATAGCCAATCATGAATAAACTCTCAGAAAACTAAGGAAATTCCTCAACTTAATAAAGAACATCTATAAAATCTTACAACTACCCCCATCCTTAGTGGCAAAAGACTGGAGATTTTCCCTCTAAACCAGGAATAAGGCAAGGATATCCTCTCTTACCACACCTTGATAACTTAAGTAAAATGGATCAATTATTTAAAAGACACGAACTGTCAAACTCATACAGGGAGAAATAATCTGAATAGTCTTATATCTAATTAAAGAAATTGAATCAATATTTAATAACTTTCCAAAAAAGAAAAAAAGCACCAGGCCCAGATCATTTCACTGATGAATTCTATCAAACATTTAAGGAAGAAATAGTATTAATTCTCCACAATCTCTTCCAGAAAATAGAAGCAATGGGAATCCTTCCTAACTCATTCTAAAATGTCAGTATTACCCTAACACTAATACCAGATAAAGACTTTATGAAAAAGGAAAATTGCAGGCCAGTATCTCTCATGAACATAGACACCAAAGTCCGCAAAAAAATATTTACAAATAGATCATAAAGTCTTTATCTGGTAATTGATCCATTTTACTTAAGTTATCAAAGTTGTGGGCATAGAGTTGTTTGTAATATTCCTTTGGTATCCTTTTACTATTAAGGGATTAGTGATGACCTCTTTCATTTCTGATATTGGCAATATGTCCTTTCTGTCTCTCTCTCTTTTTGTTGTTAACTTGGCTAGTGGCTTATTAATTTTATTCATCTTTTCAAAGAGCTAGCTTTTTGGTTGTGTTGATTTTCTTTACTGTTTTCCTATATCCAATTATATTAATTTCTGCTCTAAATTTTATGATTTCACTCCTTCTGCTTGCTTTAGGATTAATTTGCTCTTCTTTTTCTAGTTTCCTAAGGTGGAAGTTTAGCTTTTGGTTTTAAATCTTTCTTATTCCCTAATATATGCATTAAATGCTATAAATTTCCCTCTAGGCATGGCTTTTGCTACATCCTACAAGTGTTTGTAAGTTGTATTTTCATTTTCAAGTAGTTCAAAATAATTTTTAATTAACCTTTTGGCTTCTTCTGTGTACCATGTATTGTTTAGGAGTATGTTGGCTTATATCCAAATATTTGGGGATTTTCAGCTCTTTTTGTGTTATTGATTTCTAGTTTAATTTTGTTGTGATCTAAGAGCATACTTTGTATGCCTTTCTGTTCTTTTAAATTTATTAAGCTGTGTTTTATGGCCCAAAATGTGGTATATCTTGGTGAATATTCCATGTGAGCTTGAGAAGAACATGTACTCTCTTCTTGGTGATATTCTATAATGTATAAAATATATGATATATAATGTATAAAACAGCATATATTCTGTATAATATTCTACTAATATAAATGTCAATTAGATCAAGTTAATTGATAGTGCTGTTTAGGTCATCTATATCTTTACTGATTTTCTGCCTGCTGATCTATCAATTACTGACAGAGGGGTGTTGAAGTCTTCAACTGTAATAGTGGATTTGTCTATTTCTCTGTTCCATTCTATCAGTTTTTGCCTAATGTATTTTTACACTCTTTTATTAGATTCATATATGTTCAGGATTGTTATCTCTTCTTAGAGAATTACCCCTTTTATCATTATATAATGTCTCTCTTTATCCTGAAAATCTTCCTTATTCTGAAGTTGTCTGAAATTAGTATAACTAGTTCAACTTTCTTTTAATTAATGTGAATATGGTGTATCTTTCTCCATCCCTTTACTTTGATTTGAGTTTTTGTATTTAAAGTGGATTTCTTCTAGACAACATATAATTGGGTTTTGTTTACTTAAAATCTACGCTGACAATTTTCTGTCTTTTAATTGGTGTCTTTGGGTCATTCACATGTAAAGTGATTATTAATATAGCTGGATTAAATTCTAACATGTTTAAAACTCTTTTGTATTTGTGGTATTTTTTTCTTCATTTCCTCCCCCCTTTTTCTTCCTTCTCTGGTTTTAATTAGGCATTTTGTATGGTTCCATTTTATCCTTTCTCTTAGTATATCAATCATACTTCTTCTAAAAAGTTTTTAATGGTTTCCATAAAGTTTGCAATATACATTTTTAAGTAATCCAAATCGACTTTCAGATGATACTATACCACTTTATGTGTAGTACAGGTACCTTTCAACAAAACATTCCCAATTTTTCCCTCCCATTTCTAGTGACACTGCTATCATCCATTTCACTTATCCATGTTATCATTGCCTGATACATTGTTACTATTATTGCTTTAAACACAATAACAAACAGTTATCCTTCAGATCAATTAAGAATAGGAAAAACACAAGAATCTATTTTATCTTCACTTATTCTTTCTCTGATGTTCTTCCTTATGTTGATCCAAGTTTCTGATCTATGTAACTTTTCTTCTGCCTAAAGCAGTGGTCCCCAACCTTTTTGGCACCAGGGACCAGTTTCATGTAAGACAATTTTTCCAGGATGGAGGTGGGGTGGGGAGGAGGTGGAGCTCTGGCAGTGCTGTGAACGATGGGGAATGGCTGTAAATACAGATGAAGCTTCACTCACCATTTACCGACAGCTCACCACTCACCTCCTGTTGTGTCCCTCCCCTCTGCCTAGTTCCTAAATATGGTGGAAGACAATTTTTCCACCCACGGAGGATGGTGGCAGAGCTCTGCAGCCTAGTCTCTAACAGGCCCTGGACTGGTACAGGTCCATGGACTAGGAGTTGGGGACCACAGGCCTAAAGAACTTCTTTTAAGATTTCTTAAGAGATGCTTCAGGGCTGGCTGTGACTGTAAAGCTCCCTCCCGTGGAAGGCACAGTCGCAGAGCAAAAGTCTGGACTGAACTGTGGTCTCTGGCTGGCTACACACGGAAGGTGCTCATTTCCTTTACTGCAGTAGCTTGGGGTGAGAAATGGGGCAGCCTCCAGTTATTAAAAACGAAGGTAACATCATGATTAAGGTATGTCAGGCCACATAGAGAAGAGATCCCACTGGTCTTCCCAGAAAGCTCAGATCCAGAGCCTGTGCCCAAAGGGAGGAGGAGCCACAGAGCACTCCCAGGAAGCAGCAACCTGCCGAAGGGAAAGGTCTGAGCCTCGGAGTCTGACACAGGCTCAAAAATGCCAGCTCTTCTCTTGCTAGCTGTGCCGGCTTGTGGAGACAACTTGATTTCATTAAGCCTCCATGCCGTCCTCTAATGAAATAGTAGCTAACCCTTAATTAAGCAGCACTTTCTATGTGTCAGACACGGTTTTAAGCTCTTTGCCCATAACTTTTTCGATTCCTATAGCAACCTCACAAGGTGTGTTCATAGTATTATCCTCATTTTGCCATAAGGAGATTAAGACTCAGTAAATGGGGGAGGGGCAGAGATAAAATGTACTGAGGACCATTAGGATGGTTTTTGGATTTAATATATGTTGAGTGCTTAGCATAGTGCTTGACACCCAGGAAATATGCAATATATTATATAATCATATATAAATGCTCGATTCCACTTCTTTCTTTAAAACCCTTATTTTTTGTTGTGACATTTAGTGTAGAAAAGTGCACAGAACACAAATCAGATCAGTGATTTACCACAAAGTGAACACTTGTAAAACACCACCCAAATTTAAAAAAGAGGACATGCCTTGCACTGCAAAAGTCCCCCTAAGTACTAATCTTTGTTCCGAAATGTACCAATATCTTGATTGTTATGGAAATCGCTTTATAGTTTTAATACCAGGTATACATTCTTAAATCCTAGTTTTGCATGTTTTTTGAACTTTATATAATAAGTTATGCATTTTTTTTGTATGTGATGGCGTCTGCTCAACATTGTTTGAGATTTATTCATTTTACTACATTTAGCAGTGTATTTATTTTCAGTGCTGTGTATTGCTTTAGTTGTGTGAATATACCATAGTCTTTATCTGTCCTACTATTGATAAGCATCATTCTAGGTGATTTCACTTTTGGCTATTACGAATAGTGCTGCTATGAACTTTTTTTATCATGGTTCTCAATGATCATATGGGAAATTACTGAGTCATAGAGTATATGTTTGTTCAGCTTCCATCGATACTATTAATTTAACAGCCAGGCTTTGGAAGGTGATGTACCAGAAGGGTATGAGAATTACCTTTGCACCACATACATCTTCATTAACACTTTATATTGATATTTTAAAAGCCATTTTGGTGAGTGTGTTGTGGAATATCAATGTGATTTTAATTTGTATTTTTTAAATTATTAATGAAGTTGAGCACCTTTTTATAAGTTTAAAGTCATTTGGACATCTTCTTTTGTGAAGTATGTGTTCAAATTTCTTGTCCTTTATTCTACTGAGTTGTTTGCCTTTTAATTTTAATTGATCAGTAGAAATTCCTTATATTGAGAGATAGAGGCCCATTGTAGATGACTTGATTTTTTTTCAGGCTGGGTTTAGGGTTGTGTGTATATGAGGGGTCTTTAGCTTTAATATGGTATGTTTAGTTGTGAATATCTTTTCATTTATCCTTAATGTAAATTTTCGAATTTGTGACTTGATGTCTTTCATCATTTTGGGAAAATTCTTAGCCATTTCCTTTATAATTATTGCTTCTATCCTATTTACCATGTCCTTTCCTTTTGGGGCTTCAATTAAATCTATATTGGACTTTCTTATTGTATTCTCTATATCCTCGCTTCTGTATTTTTCATTCCTTTGTCTCTCCCTGCTCCTATCTGTAAATTTTCTTCATGAATTATTAAATTTTCTTCATCTTTACTAATTTGCTGTTTGACCCCCTTGTTGGATTGTAATTTTCAACTACTATAGCATTTGGCTCTGGAATTTTTATTTTAAAGTTTGTAGTGCTTCAACAAAATTTTCTGTCTCATTTTTTATATTATTGAACATGGGAAGTGTAGTTGTTTTAAAGTCTAGGCGTGATGAAAGTAATATCTGGAGACACTCTGGGTTTGTTTTTATTGTTTGTTATTCTCGCAAGTTTTGTCTATGTAGTCTTATTCCTCGTGTGCCTGATTATTTTTGATTGTGTGATGGATATTATATTGTAAATTGCTTATAGGAATACTTTGAGGTTCCAGGCATTATCTCCTTCTAGATAGAGTTTTTATTTGCTTCTGCAGGGGGCTTAAGGGGAGGATACTAACATCTTGAGATCACTTCAATCAATTTTAGGGTTTGAAATGATTTCAAGTTGAGCCACAGTTCCTAAGACAGCTGGTATACTTCTGAGTTCTAACTCAAGAGAATGGTTCAGTGCTTCTCCTGTGGTTTCTGGACTTCTGTTTTTTTATTTGCCCCACAAGACTGCCAGAGACATTTCTCAGCCTATAAGTCATCTAGTTTAGAATCACTAACTATCCCCATGGGAAAAGCAGCCCTAAATGCCAGGCTCAGTCCTGGGGTTCCATCATCCCTCAATCCTGGAGCAGTAATTTTACCCTGTTTCGTTAGGAAAAACATCTGATGCCTTTAAGCAGATGTTTTTATACATTGCGTAGTTTCTCAGCATCGTAGTTGGTTCTAATAATCTAGTTTGCCATTATCAGTCTCCCATTCCACTGCCCAAGTTTAAATGCACATATCTTCCCTTTCCTTCTGGTTAACACGATAAACCTACAGGTTGCTTTAGCACCATGAGTGCCACGGGCAAAACTTTTAAGTAGATGATCTACATTTTCTAGGCCACACTTCTTTAAATTTTGTCTGCCAACCCATTCAGTGTCCATGTATCCTCTGATTCCGATGTCCCCATCTCTACCCCACTCCTACCATCAGGCTGGGATGTTGTCTTTCAGTCTGACCACACCCTTTCTCTTCCCTCAAGGTAACTAAATTCCCCTTCTTTGTGTTGGCTTCCCAGATCCCCTGAACTCAACATGGTCTTTTCTTCTTTTGAATTTCTTGTGGGTAATACATGTCGAACTGTTAAGCAGGTATGTTATTTTATTCTTTAACATTTTCTTGCATGAGGATTGTAAAGTCCTTGAAGGCAGACACACATTTTCTTCTTCACAATTTCCCCAGCCCCTAACCTTGTAAAATGGTAAGTGCTCAAAACATATAATTGGTGGAGCATGTCAGGTCTGTCCTCCAAAATCTGTGCCATGCCCAGATCTTCATATGACATGACATCGCGTCACGTCACAGGGTGTTGTGTCGCATGACTGGCCAGCCTATAGACAGACCCGTACTCTGGGGGCCCCTGGTGAAAGCACAGACCCAGTCACGAGCCCCATCCTCCTCGTACAGCTGATGCTACTGGGAGGTATCCCTGACCCAGTCATCAATCAGTTTTTTTTTTTTTTTGGTCAAAATTTTAAATAAAGAGATATGGAACTTGCAATATGGAGCTGGAAATTAATATGCTTCCCCAATAGTATGTCTGCAAAAAAGTCACATAGATTCCATTCGAGTCCATGAAGAAGAAGCAAAAGTTATGTAGATGAAGAAACTATGAGTAATCAAAGGAAGGTGGCCAATAAAACAGAAATGAGAAAAAAAGCAGTTATGCAAAGAGCCTGAAAGGGGTGAGAGTCCACATGGCCTCTGAGAGTCGGCTTTTGTTCCCAGCAGTTTCCCAATACCCTCTCCCCTAGGCCTCATCCCTGTGTCTGTGAGTTTAGGGATGTACTTGAGGCAAGATAAGTGGGCTCCTCTATTTCCGGTAACTAAAGAGTGTAGACAAAGATAATATATCTCCTTAATTGTATCAGTTAGGATGCTTTTATATGTAACTGAAACTAGCTCTGGCAATGGGACACATGGAAAAGCCCTGGGAACCCAGAAGTGATGAGTGGCTAGAGGATCAGACGTGGGAGTATGACCAGAACGTAGCAGCCCTGGAAGACCAAGAAGCAGGAAGACCCACTAGCTTTTAGCAAGACTTGTCTGGCCAGACACTTTCTCTTTCGCTTTCACTTCTGGACGCTCTGTGCCACCACTGGACTCTGCTGCTGGATGTCACCGCTGCCTCGATAGCATAGTTCTCTTCCTTCCTTTTTCACCTGTTATTTCTTTAAGACAGAAGCTACTAAATGGTAGTGTCTGATTGGTGGAGTTTGGGTCACATGTTTTCACATGTTCCTTTCCCAGAAGGCAGGGAGAAGAAGGATCTTGTCCCTTCGGGTTTTGTAGTGGGAAGCAAGGTCCAGTTCCTGCCAAGATGACATTTGATAAGGGGCAGGTCCTGCAAAAAGAAGAAGGGAGTGGGATGTTGGACAGCCAACAGCAGCAAAGGCAACATTAGTCTTCAGAAGGGTCTTCCCAGTGGAGATGAATATGCTAGAAATTTCAGCTCCTATGTAAGGTTTGTGGGATGCAAAATGATTTGGTGGAGGAAAAGTAGAGCAATAAAGAAATAAATTTGGAACAGCTCCTTAAGGGTAGGTTATTTAGCAGGCTTGCTCTTTTTTTGCTCTTTTCCCCTTCTTCTGCCTCCTGTCTGGAATGTGGACATGATGGCTGGAACTCACTCCGGCAAGCATCTTGTGATCTTGAAAATGGAAGCCATGTGGCAAAGTGGCTGAGTAGAAAGGAAAAAGGATTCTGGGTCTTTGATGAGGAGGGAGGCACCATACTAGCATCTACATTTCTTTTACATGAGTAGATTCTTATGGTTCAAGCCACTGTGGTCTGGACTTTGTTTCTAACAACTGAGCACAAGTCCTGATCGATATAGCCATTTTTGTTATGGTGATTGTTGCATTGGCCACCAGATTGAGTCTTTAGCAGTGTGGCTAGCTATTGGTTGTTAATTTCAGAGTTCCTGTCACTCCTTATGTTTTCTAAAAAAAGCTGAGAGGTAATAATTTTTTGACACACACACACACACACACAAAACCCCCACTAAATTGAATTGGGTTTGCAATGCCTTTACAATACACTTCGAGAAATTTAGAGATTCCCTGACATGTTGCTCTCTGTCCCTGGTAAGGGCTCTTCACTGTAGCAAAGAACAACTCTGTTTTGGAGCGTAATAGATCTATTCACTAATGATATCAACGTAGAGTGGAGGTAGAGAATGAAGCATGAACATCCAAAATAGAATAAAAAATATTTTTAGTGTTTCATTAAAAAAATTTGTATTCATATTTAAAAAATACTTTGAAAAGCAAAATCAAAGGAAGACCCTATGAATACTCACCCTGGGGTAGCTGAACATCTGGATTCCACTTCCTGGCAGACCTCCACCAGCACTGCTCAGCAATTCCTGTTTCCCTGTGCCTCTGGCAGGGGAGCAGACAGCACCGGTCACATGCAAAGTATATCATAAGTCCGAGAAGGGCTCTTTTTTATATTGTTGTTGAGATCTTTCTTCTTTTCCTTTTTTTTTTTTTTTTTGTCCAGAGGTGAATACTGGGGTGGGGATGACAAAAATGAAGGTATAAGAGGGCTGCAAGTGTTTGAGAGGTGACTGTATAACTATTTATAAGTAATTAGGTGTTCTGTTTTCTTTTTTTCCCCAATCTTGCTGGCCACATTTAGGAATAAAACTAAATATGTTGATAATATCGCATGAACATTAAACAAAGGAATTAATTAAGTAGAGGAGGTGATAATAGCAGAGCGAACTTTAAAGGGTGGCTTAGTACAGATTATCCGCACGGAAAGTGTTGGCAATATATACTTCCAGAGGCAGCAATTATGGTATTAATAAGAAAATTAATACAGACCACAGAGGCTCTCTAATTCCACAGTCTAAACCATGGGGGATGATGCTATCTCACCTTTCCCAGGAAAATTTTTCTTATTTTCTCTTCTCACAGTAAGATTTCAAACTCCCGGAGGGCAAAGTCCCACAGCCACACGCCTCTGCAGTACGGCACCTAGCAGAGCACATCAAGCAGCAAATGCTTACCGAGTGTTCCCTGGTGAGTGAGGTTTGCAGAGAGATCTCTCTGGAAATCTGACTGCTGCTGATTAATTGCTTCTAAAGGGCACTGCCTGGCAGCGGTGTCCCTGTGCTCCCCAGTATTTGGTGGAAGCTCCCAGCCTGAAAGGAAGTGTCCACCCCTGCCATTCAGGCATGTCCAGATATTTTGGAGAACAGCCCTCCAGAAGGCTTTTTTTCTTGAGTAGCTGGGGAGCTCTGGGATAGAGTAAGGCCAAGGAGTAAGGGGGCCATACACAACAGGTCTGTCCAAACAGGAGGCCCTTAGCCATTTGAGGGGAGACAGGGGAGAAAGCCTTGTGGGTGGCAAGGAATAGAGGCCACTCAGGGTGCCCCAGGTGACGACGATGCATTGCAGAAGGCAATGCAGGGGGAGTGAGGAAGCCCAGAAAGTGCCACAGGCAGTTCTCCTGCAGATGGGAAACCACCTCTGGCTGCTCCAGCCTCCCCATCCCTGTGGCTCTGCTGCTGCTTTAACGGCTTCTTAATCCTCCGCTCTCAGGATGACCCCTGCATAGCTTCTCACCTGGCTTCTCCCCGCTCTGTGCTGCAGTTCCCTCCTAACTTCATGCCCCGTGGATTCTGCTTTCTGGTTTCCCTCTGAGTTCCTGCCGCTTCTACCTTCTCTACGAGCCCATCTCAGAGGAGCCCTGGGGAAATCGAGCCACAGTGCCGTATGGAACCTCCTCTGGCCGTTACCTTCCTGTCATGCTATGAGTCAGAGGAGCTTGCAGACAGGGGTGCAGGTGCCTGAGTCCTACCATTCGTTCTTTCTCCCCCACTGGGCTTTCCCTGCTAAGGGGATATACCAGAAAGAAAAGAGCCCGGTGGAAAACAAAGCACTGTTTTTTTATAAAGTGTTACCTGTCTATTGCATAAACGTAAAAATTGCCCTGGAAGATGTGGCTTAAGCCAGGAGACTTAAGTGAGGCTTCCAACTCCCTTCCCCTGAATCTATCCACACAGGCCCAAGTGAGGAGGTTGGAATAGAGAGGGCGGAGGACGGAGGCCAGACCTGACTTGGGGCACAGGCCCTGCCACGTGGGAAAAGTGCAGCGTCACCGAAGAGGCCAGGCCCACTCATTGAACCAACTGGCTGGAAGGAAGGAAGTAGAAGGGAAGACACACGTTGATCCTGACTGTGGTGAAAGCACAAATACCCGCCCACGACTAACCGTGTCCCTCTTGGAGCTTTGCTGACATGGTGGCCACAAGCTTCATGTGGCTACTGAGCACCTGAATATGTGGTTGGTCCCAGTCGAGACGTCCTGTCAGTGTATAACGCAAACCTGATTTTGAAGACTTAGTACAAAAGGTACCTCATTAATACTGTACATATTGCTTATTCACTTAAATGTTAATATTTTGGATACATTGGGCAAAATGAAATATATGATTGAAATTAATATCGCTTGTTTCTTTTTCTATTTTGAAAAAAATAATGTGGTTACTAGATAATTTAAAATGACATATCCGGCTCCTGCTAGATTTCTCTCAAACAGTATTATTTTGGTCCTGGGGGAACGGCCAGGAGGAATGTAGGCTCAGGGCCCACGTTTAAGGGATGGAGGTGGAGAGAGCAGGGCCACAGTGGAGAGAAGCAGGAGTCACCCCCCCCCGCTCGAGATGCACATTGCTGATTTAGACAGCAGTGACCAGGGCTTCGGGGTCACGTGATTGCAAACATGCCGATCTGTGTGCGCGGAACTGCTGGGGCTCTGCCCCTCGGACATCAGCCCTGAGCCGGGCAGGCACCCAGGCATCTTAGACTCTTCTCCAGTGTAATTAAAGAAAAGTTATTTTATTTCTTCATCTACTCAACAGATATTTATCTAGCTCCCGCTGTGTGCTTGCTCTCTTCTAGGCCCTAGGACTACAGTCTTGGGGAAGAAAAAAGAAAAACAAACAAACCTCCATCTTTTGGAGTAAAGACAAAATTTAGTGAGGGAATAAAGACAATAAACAAATAAGAAACCCAATCTCCCTGTGTGAGAGGGAGATAGTGCGAATGGGAAAAAAAAAATCAAGGCAGGGCAAGTTACAGAGGGTGCACGGGGAGGCAGAGGGTGGTTGGGGAGGGTCTCACTGACCTTTGAGTGGAGTCTTGAAGAAGGTGAGGAGTGAGCCCTGCAGATACCTGGGGGAAGAGGTGACCCTAGGGCAGGAGCGTGTGTGGCCTGTCCGAGGAGGAGTCCAGAGGACAGTGTAGCAGGAACACAGTGAGAGGGGACAGGTACAGAGGATGAGATCAGATTGCTAGGAGGGGCAGGCTATAGCCACTGCGGGCTCTTAGTTATGTCTGCAGATAGATGGAAGGCCACTGGAGGGATCTGAACAGAAGAGTGATGTATTCTGCCTAGGTCTCAGAAAGATAAGTCTGGCCACTTAAGGAGAGTAAATGGGTAGACATGTCTGGAAGCAGAGAAACCAGTTAAAAAGATGTGGCGATAACCCAGGAGAGAAACAGCGGGACCTTGGACCAGAATGGTAGGAGCGAAGGATACCTCTTGAAGACAGAGCTTGTTAAATTGAATTTGGCCTGAGGCTGTCTCCATACCTTGTGTTCCTGCGTAACAAACTGCAACCGAACTTAGTAAGTACACAAACTGATGCCTAATTTAGGAGTTATCTTTTTTTTTTTTTTGATAATAGATACCTGGATCTCGGTCAATCACAAACAGCCAAGCTTCAGCCAACCACAGGCAGCAGGCTAATCAGACCATGTTCAAATAAGGCACAGACCTAGCTGCATCCAATCAGAGTGTTTCTGCACTTGACTTCCTCGTGTCTAAAGATGCTCACCGCCCACGCTGCCGAGCAGAGCCTCTGGACCGCTTCTCTTCTGTTCCGAGTGCTCACCGATTCATGTATTGTTCTTTGTTCAAATAAACGCTGTTCAATTTATTTTGTCTAAATACATTTTTTTTTCCTTTTAACAAGCCAAAAGGATTTGCTGATGGCTTAGACACGGAATGGGGGAGAAGGCAGGAGTCCAGGATGGCTCCAGTGGTCTTGGCCTGAGCAATGACAAAGATGCAGTTGCCACCCGCTGAGACAGGAAGCCTGAGAAGAGCAGGCTTATTCAGGGAGGACCGGGATTCGGTTTTAGAGCTGGTCAGTGTGAGATCTCAAGTGGACAGAACTCCAGAAGGAGATGGCAAGTAGGCAGCTGGATAGGGAAGTCCGGAGTTTTGGAGAGAGGTCAGAGCTTAGGAGATAAATTTCTCAAGGCTCAAGGAATACATAAGAGTCACGAATAGAGAAAATATCCAAAGTCATAAGTAAGATCACTCGGGGAGTGAACATTGATGGAAAAGAGAGGGCTGCAGCCTGGGGTCCCTCCTCTGCTTATGGGTGGGGAAGATGAGGAGGGACCAACAAAGAATTCAAAGAGGAGAGTGGCCAGTGAGGTAGGAGGGGAACCAAGGGAGACTGGTGCCCTGGGTGCTGGCATCCACACCCACATCTGTCTGTCCCCAAAGAACACAGCCTTCCCACACCACTGCCTGGCATCTCTCTGAACACTTACTGCAAAGATTTGTTTTTACATCTGTCTCTCTATTAGACCATGGACTCCTTTGTACCCCCAGGTCTAATACAGGTTCTGGAACGTAGTAAGCTCAATAAATATTTGATGAATAAATTCATAGGAATTTTAAAAAGGAGGAAAGGTAGTCTGGCATTTTTGTTACTTAGCTTTTACATGCATTGAAAATACAACGGTTTATGTGGGATTTTTCTAATTCTATTATTCTCTTGTGTTTGTGGGTGAGGTTGAGGGTGGCGATGGGAGGTAGCAAAGCAGCACCACTGCACGCAGCCTTGGTCCACCCTCCATGGGGTCCAATTCTGGTGGCCCCGTGCGCCGGCAGAAGGCAAGAAGACTGGGCTGTCATTGCAAACCGACAGACCATGTGAAAGCTAAAACCTCCACCAGGCGACTGTGGGCATTTCCGTTGTCCCAGACACTCGTGTCCCCATCACGGGAGTTAGAGAGGTGTCCCCCGGCTCAGAGCTCAGCCCCGAATCTGCACACAGCAGATTGCCATTGGGGATAAGACTCCACACTGGCGACTCTCTGAAAATCAAACTCCATTTTGTGCTCAGCCGGAGTGGCTGGACCGCTATTTTATTATTGATCAAACAGGACTCTGCAGAGAGCCGCTCTGACACGAAAAAAATCTTAAAAGGCTCCTTTGGCGAACTCGGGCAGCTATGCGATTCAAGTCAAAGAAACAAGCCCTCTGCATATTTCAGGACCAGAGGCCTGACGGTGTCAAGACAGAAGCTGAAAGACTTTATGTCTGACTGTGCTGGATCAGGAGCTCTGGGCGGCTACACGAGCCCACGCCATAATGCTTTCATTCCTGTGATCAGAGCAAACCACACACCACACAACTCTTTCCAGAACACACTTCCTCTGTTGGGAGCCCCTCTCTGGCTGTTAACGTGGAGCACTTCAGTCAATGGGATCGTTGCGGATGTCTAGGCACTGGGTGCTGTGTAGCCAGCATCCTCCTCCGGACAGCGTGGGGCTACTGCTTCCCACGCACATTCCATGGCAGCCGTCTCCCAGCTTCCCAGTGTCTGTTCATAGGGAGGTTGTGGGCTTCTTGGTAAGATGGCCTCCTTAGAAGCGGAGAGAAATAGGAGTTTGTACTAGGCATTTCATACACCTGACTTCGTTGAGTCTATAGGTATGATTTAGACCCATGTTGTAGATGCTCATAGAACTTATGCAAGTTGGTGTAAGCTTTTAGGAATAAAGGGTGGCATGAAAATAGCAAAGGCAAGATTCAAACCCACTACTTTATGCCACCAAGGGGGAAAGTACTAGCAGAAAGGGAGAGGCAGGAAATACAGCTGAGGGGGTGATTGAATAACAGTAGCTGGAAGAACAATCTCCTTCTCTTTTCCAATTCTCTCTACCCCCACACTGGGAAAAAGAATGGCACCTTGTTTAAGAACTTACTTAATCAAGCTCTTGTAAATGGTGATCTCAAAGCATCAGCAGGGTCTTTATGTAGCTAAAGGAACAGCCATTAAGGAGTGGGAGGCTCAGTAATAGCCCCATTTTTTATTCTCAGTGGCCCAAAGGGGTACAATTTGAAAGGGGTTAGGGCACTGGGAAAGGAATTAAACTAATACTGATCTGCACCGTGATGTAGAATATTAGCTCCATTGTGGGCTGAGATGGCTTTGCAAATTAAGGAAGAGTTAGGTAATGTTTCTTTTCCCCCTTATGCTCTAAGAATTAATGTTCATCCTTGGGAAATGTGTATGTGTGTGTATGTGCGCACGTGTGTGTGTGTAATGTCTGTGAGGCTCTTTGTGTCTAATTAAAAAATTGCTTCTAGATCTGTACTTTCTACTGCAATTGCCATGAGCTACATTTAACTATTAAAATTTAAATTAATTAAAATATAATTAAAAATTCAGTTTCTCAGTCACAGTAGTGGCTAGTAGCTACTGTACTGGACAGTACAGATATGGAACATTGCCGTCGTTACAGAAGGTTACATGGGACAGCACAGCTCACCACCTTCAGAAGAGCAGACAGCAACCCCCACTTGCAGGGTGACCCCAGAGGTGACAAAATTTGGAGCTCCAAGTCACCCCTGAGTTGTCCTGGGACGTGACTCTAGGTTAATTGATTGAGCAAGTGAATGAGTACATGCGACAGTGGAGGGAGACATCTGTAAGAGCAGGAAGCTGAGAACAGAGGAGAGACGTCAGGCTTGGAGAGCTCAGATGGGAAGTGTGGAGCTAGGGTGTGAGGGGCTGGCGTGGCAGGGAGGTGCGGGACTCTGGGACTGAGGAGGCCGAGGAGCCGTGAGGCAAGGTGTTTGGTCAGCTGTTGTGGCAGACTTGTGTCTCTTTCCTTCTTTCTGATGACTGACAGAAAAGCGATGAGGGCAGGATCAGTGAAGGGGCCCTTCCTTTACACTCAGGTGTCTCCAAACGTGGTCCGTACCCGCCTCTACTTTCTGGGCTCTTACTGAGGTTGCCTGCAGACCTTGAGGGAGTCATAAAATACCTTCCACCTGTACAACGCCTGTGCTGGTTTTCTAGGGCTGTTGTAACAAAGTGCCACAAATTGGGTGGCTTAAAATGACAGAAACATGTTCCCTCACAATTCCAGAGGCAAGAAGTCCAGAATCAAGGTGTCGGCAGGACCACGCTCCCTCTCAAGACTCTAGGGAAGGATCCTTCCCTGCCTCTTCCGGCTTTTGCCGGGTGCTTGGCGATCCTGACATTCCTGGCCTTGTGGACGCGTGGCCTTTGTCCCTGTGTGTGTATGTGTCTCTGTGTCTAAATCTTCCTCTTCTTATAAGGACACCAGATATGCTGGACTTTGGGCCCTTTCTGATCCAGTCTGGCCTCCTCTTGACTTGATTACACTTGCAAAGACCCTATTTCCAAATAGGATCACATTCACACGTTGCAACTGGACAAGAATTTCAGGGGAGGGGGTCACTCTTCTGCCTAGTACCATCCCTGACTTAGAGGTACCCCTTACCTATTGGTTTAATGCAAACAGCAATAAAGACCATATTTTCTGATTTATTCACTAACTAGTTTTAGGAAGTTTGTTGGCATCTACCATGCTCAAGGAAGCTGTACTAGGCCTTGGGGGATGAAGAGGGGTAGACACCACTCTTGACCTTAAGCTCCGTGCAATCTTGTATGTGGCTAGGTTTGGATTTCAGTTTTTCTCCTGGAAGTGAATAGTGAGCCACAAACCATTTTGTCTTTCTTATGAAGTTTTGGTGAGCATTTGAGCGATTGCCAGTGGGGGAGCCCAGGAAGCTTAAGGACAAGCCCGTAGTGTGCAGGGTCACACCTGCAGCCAAGTTCTTAGTTTGAAGGGTGGTCTTCCTACCCTAGACGCTTAAAGGGACCCTTAAACCCTGATGCAGAGAAGGTGTTAATAACGTCACCTCCATGTCATCCCTGTGCAAACATCATTTGGGAGCGGTTACATGAATCATGTTAATGGAACTCCCTTTGCAAAGGAAATCTATTTTGATACTATTATAATTTATGGCCACGAACACTTTTAATATACCCCAGAGTTATCTGGAGGTTATAATGAGCCATCCACAAAATGGGATTTTAAAAAATTATCTCTTTATTGGAATTTGATATTGACTCACCAAACAATAATGAATTTCCCTCAATCCAGCCAGGAAAAGAAAAATAGGAGCGAGCTGGGGCTTACTCTTTCAAATGAGACTGTGAGACTCAGACACGAGGTAGAACACACTCCCTGCACGCCTTCCCAGAGCCTGTCAGGGCCTCCCTTGGCAGCGCTCCACGTTGCCCAGGAGGTAACTGTTTGTACAGGAGAAAATGCCTAAAGAAATGACTAGAGAGTCCGTACATAGGGTGCCATTGCACTTTGCATTAATTACCTCCTGGCCGCAATCAAAATTTTTCTCACGCGGTGAGGCGCTTTAGGCTGGTCCGATTCCTCTTGGGGTGGAGGAACCCTCTGGCTGCTACCAGAGGAATCTGATGAGCAGCCTCACTAAGGCTCACATGAGTTCTTTAGAAAGATCCACAATGGTTTCTGTGCAAAGCTAATGTGACTGTTGTGTGTACCAGGGCTCTCTTTGGGTGACCTCCAATTACAGTGTCATTATTCACAGAAGCTCTTCTTTTGTTTCCTCTCATTTTGCAACTCAATTACGGAGACTCCCTCTCAGCCTTTACGTTCCTCTTCATTTGTCTACCTCTGGTGGGTGAGTAGTTTCAGGTGGGGACAATCCACTGGGCCCTAAGGAGTGTGGCCCGTCCTAGGTCTTCTGGTGGAAGCCTGTGCCGCACTATTATTTTTTTAAAATGAGAAAATTATACTGAGGACAGAAGAACATTGATTGTAAGTGAAGTGCCACCACAAGCAATTAAAGGGCTCGGAAGGTGAATTTCATTAGTGTTGTGTTACCATGAGCGCTCGGCCCCTTGCTAAAAACCACCCGGCAGCTCTCATTTTCTTTCTTCCATGGTAAAGGTCTGTGGAGGTCTCGGTGAGTCTAATGAAAGCCGCGGAGAGGCTGGGTCCTGAGGGGAGATTAGGAGTGGCACTCAGTTCCTCTTCCCACTGCTGACGGGAATTCGAAACAAGCCTTCCATTAGCAGAAAGATGACCTCTCTTCCACCAAGACCCTGTACTCCGGGTGCAGATCTGGAACTGCGATGAGATAAAACGGGAAAACGAAGCAATTAATTGACTCAGGTGACGGGAATCTGCTATGGAGACAGAAGATGTTGTTTGTAGCCCCCCCCCCAAATTTCCACACTATCTCTTAAAATGGATATCTCAGTTCCAACCTTTCCAATAAGCTTCAGACGAAACCTTTTATGTGGCATGGTCTTAACGCTTAAAGTGTTTCACTACACAAGAAAACATGTGTGCGCTGCTAACATTTCCGAAACAGACACACCCGCCAGTCGCAGCAATCCACGGATCAGGTGGGCAGGTGCCTTGGAGCCAACGGGGAAAGTCAAGTGTTCCCGGAAGGTTCCCACCTGTGCTGTCTGTTGAGGGTCCATGCACCTGTCAGTGGAGAGGTATGAAATTTCTTCTAAAACTCTCTGCTTGCAAAGGTGGTCCGGTCCACGGGAGAAGAGATAAGACTCCAGGGAAAAGGTTTCTAAGAAGCGAGCCTGTGTCTTGCAGCACTGTTCGTGACAGTGCAGATGTGTCTTGTCCGCTCCAGGACCTCTCTCTGAGTCCCCCAGGGTCGGCACTCTGCATGCACGGAGTATGGTGTTTAGTGAGTACATGCACAAGACCTGTCACTGTGCCTTCAAAACAGCTTTCCTGATGACATTCAGTTTTCCAGCCATTCGTATAATAACCATAATCAATCTTCTCATTGCCAAGCACACAGAATCCCTGTACAGCCAATTCCCAGTGATGTGATGTAACTGATATGCCAATCAGATAAATATTGTGTTAAATTGCACTAAACAACGGTGACAAATGGCACGTTATACACACATTAAAATCATGTTTCTCCTCAAATCCCTCTCAGAATTCAAGGGCATCAGATTAAAGTCTGTCATCAAAGCAGGGATTTTGACAGGGATGGAGGTGGCCAGGTCTTCCAGGGTGTTTCAGTATTTATCACAAAACAAACCGCAGTAAAACTTAACGGCTTAAAGGACAATGACGTTCCATTTTTCGTGATTCTGCAACTGGGGCTGGGTTCAGCTGGATGGTCCTTTGGTTCCATGAGTGGTTGCTGGGGCTGGGACATCCACGATGGCCTCTTCACTCCATGGCATCTGCCTCAGCTGGGGTAGCCGGAATGGCTGGGGGCTGGCCAGGGCTCTCTCTCTCTCTCTCTATACGTGACCTCTCCAGTGGGTTGCTGGATCTCTTCTCATATCTGCTTAGAGATTCCTATGACAGCATTCCAAGAGGACAAACCCCAGTGTGTCCATACTAGTCCAGCCTCTGTTTGTGTCATGATTGCTATTGTCCCCTTGACCACATGTCCAAGCCCAGAGTCAGTGTGGGAGGGTCTATACAAAGGAGGTGTGGTTACAGGAAGGTGTGGCTCATTGGTGGCCACCATAATAACAGTCTAACATACTAGCATTGTTCCCAACTGAGCCCAGGAAGTAGACATACACACACACACACACACACACACACACACACACACACACATTCTCTCTCTCATGGGTGCATGTACCATCTGGGGCTTAGAGTCTATTACTCCTGCCACCAGGATGAGCTATCCTCTGTGGCTCTAAAGTTCATTGCTGCTGCCTCCTCCTCCTCCTCCTTCTTCTGTTTTATTGATACATAATTTACATATCATAAAGTCCACCTGTTTCAAGGATACAATTCAATGGTTTTTAGTTCACAGATTTGCGCAATCATTATCATAATCCAATTTTATAATATTTTATCATCCTTAAAAGAAAACGTGTACCCATTAACACTTGTTCCCCGTCGACACCCAAATCCCCTGCTCCCAGGCATAGGCAAATCACTAATCTACTTTCTTCATGCATTTGCTTATTCTGGACATCTCGCATAAATGAAACAATACAGTATGAGATTTTTCGTGACTGGCTTCTTGTGTTTTGCACAGTGTTTTTAAGATTTAGTCATATTGTAGCATATATCAGTACTTCATTCATATGATTGATGAATAGTATTCCATTGTTTGGATAGATGTACCACATTTTGTTTATCTATTCAGCAGATGATAGATACTGAGCTATTTCCTTTTTTATCTATTATAAGTAATGCTGCTCTGAACAGTTATGTCCAAGTTTTTGTGTGAACATACATTTTCATTTCTCTTGGGTAGGTATCTGGGAATGGAATTGGCAGGTCAAAACTCTATGTTTAATGGCTTGAGGAACTGCCAAACTGTTTTCCAAACTGGCTGCATCATTTTACCTTCCCACTTTTGTTTTTATGCTAGTGGAAGGCAGATATTGCACTGTTTAAGATGGCTTGGTAAGGAGATAGAGGAAAGACAAGATACTATTTCAAAGCCACTTTCGGTCCCAGAACATTATGATTCAGTGGTTGATTTCTGATCATGAAACAAATAATGGAATTAACAGGAAGGCCTGAGTATGTTGGTGTCCTAGATTCTAGCCTCTAAGACACCAAAAGGCAGCAGTGAGGTGGTCTGTGGGCTCCCTGGTGATGTGTCCCTGCATCTTGGCCGGATTGATCTGTGCCTGGTCATTTTGCTGCCTGCACCGCCCAGGTGCCTCCTCAACAAGGATGCAGGTTCAAGGGCCATAAACACTGCCAGTGGACAATCCGAGGGAGACTTATACCACTCTGTGAGAGTCTAGGAAATGTCTGTCTAATCAAGTTCACTTTCTAGGCATTTCTGATTTTGCTGACTCCCAGCTTTGCATCCTGGCCAGCCAAGGATCTTGTGGTGCAATTCCTGAGCTAGACCTAAGGTGGATCTAACTCAAAGCCCAAAGAGTTCCCAGTGTAGAAAAATCTCAGTTACTATGTGCTGCTTCATAGAGCCCAGTGGGGGTGCTTCTGTTGTATGGATGGGAGCTCTGGGAGCCAGAGACTCGGGCTGGACGCTGAGGGAATCCTGTCTTCCCATCAACATGGTTGGAGGGCCAGCAGCCGTTTTTCCTTACCTCTTCTCAACCCATCTTTGGAGAGTTATTCTCCTGAAGCAATAACTCATATTTCTCTTAGATAGAAAAGAATCACCTCTCATTAGCTGGGTGTTGGGTGGCTGGATCTAGCAGGCAGGATCTGTCCACCACTTGGCATTCCTCATTCCAACCTGCTGGATCCTTCGTTCACATGAACCAAGGCCCCTCTGATCACCGCCTGGGATGGGCAGGCTCCAGCTAGAGTCTTTTACATGGAAAAATATCTTCATAAAAATATGGCTCATTCATTTTAGTGGATTCCAGAAATGCCCTAACAGGATGGGCCCTTCTCTGGGCTCCTAACCGCTCTGTATTGAAATCATCCACATGTTCCATCTACTTACAGAAACTCCAGGCTGCAGGTCCAGCAAAAACTCTGGGCATGGGATAAGTGCTCATTAATATTCATTAAATAAATGAATGAATGAGTAAATGGAAATAAAAAGAAAGAATTTTTTATATGGACAGTCAGTTTTTGGAAAGAGATGAATACTCATGATCGTGTTTGATTTTGGGTTCCTGAGGGGGAGCCAGACAGAGCCCAGATGAGAGCACCCACCAACCCCAACCTCACTCCCTTTAACTTCCAGGGACGAGCCCAGTCCTCCCCTGCAGGGAGCCTGCCAAACAGAACAGAGAAGGCCTTTGATATGCCTGTGGGACCCAAGGACAGGGACTTCTTTATTTTGTAGGGAAGATGCTTAGTAAGATGAAAACAGGGAATGGTTAGAAAAATTGGTGTAAAGTAAGGGCTTCAGGGGAGAAGACTAGAAGAAGAAAGAGAAGCAGGAGACGTGGGGCCTGAAGGAGCCTCCACGAGGGTCATCTTCCAGAAGCCTGGGCAAAGAAGCTAGCTCTTTGTGCGGTGCAAGGGACTAGGTGGCTGGACCGGGGGCCAACGCTGATAAGGGCGAGTTCTCTGCTAGTTGAATGGACAGAAGAGAAGGGAGAGGGAAGAGGGAAGAAGAAAAAGAATCAAAGTCAGGTGCAGAAGGAATATTGCAGGTAGGCCGGGTTCACTCATCAGGTTATTTGCAACCGATAAGGTGGGATGACGGGAGATGATGCCATGATTGCAATTACACCCAACTATCACACTCCCTCCTTCCCATTGCCAGGTGCTGCCTGCAGCCCCAACCACAGGGCTCCACCCCAGGCCTTGGAGGATGGTGAGGAAGCAACAACGGCGCCAGTGGATCCCCGAGGAGGGGGCTGCGGAAGACAGAATGGCTCCGGGAGATCCATGGGGAGGGGCTGCAGGAACTAAGCATCTACGCCCGTCTCCACTGGCTTGCCCCACCCACTGCCAAGCTGGTTATTGCTATTTATTTGTTTCCTGTTTGCTTGACAGGACCACATACATTCACATAGCGGCTCGAATACACAATTAATTGGGTGGAGTATTTCTGATTTGTGGTTTAACCCTGCCCTGCACTTAAAAGGTCTGGGTCCCAGGGCCCCGCGGCTGTCTCACACGGTTCCCTAGCAACCAAATGAGACAGGGAAATGTGCACAGTTTCATCACCACAAGATGTTAGGTCAATTAATATTCATTAGCAGTGCCTGTGTTTGGCTGCTAGGAGACATTAGGGAGAAAAAAAAATATCTTTGTTGCCCGAGTGGGGGATGGAAGGGGTGAAGCGACCAATGAATATGTAAATAAATTATGTACTGAAGATGTATCCTCTTATGCTAGTACACTGGCCTGTCTGTACATGTGTGTGCAGATTTTTAAAAAATTACTCTTTGTATTTACAATTAGCCTTCTGAGTTTATTATATGGGAATAGATTTCAGAAACAACAGAAGGTTCTAACCCAGAATATTTATCATGGCCTATTCAGGGCACCTAAAATTATATCTCTGGTAATTATTTTATTTATTGTATGATTCTTTTTCAGATTCCATTGTAGGCTCAATGTAGGAAATTAGGATGCTTGAAAAATACATAAAAGAAGCATAAGAGAAAAACCCCCAGAAATTTCCTGTATACTCATCACATAAAGATAACAACTATTAACCTCTTGTTGTATGCTTTTTAGTGTTTTTTCTTTTCCTCTAGACATGGCACACACATAGTCACACACAGTTTTACAAAAATAATATCATTTTATATATACTGCTTTATAGACTGCATTTTTATGATTTAGCATCATTATTATGAACATTTTCTTATATCTATAACATCATTTTTATTAGTCACATAATATTTCAGTCAATGTATTTCCTATGGTTCATTTAACCAAAATTCTGTTTTTATTCATGCATTTAACTTGTTTGCATTTTTTGCTATTATTAATAAGGCTGCAATGAATGTCCTTGTGCGTTCATCTTTGAGCCCTTGTCCAATTATTTCCTTAGAGTAAATACCCAGAAGCAGAATTACACATTTAAAGGTCTTTCAGATAGGCTGGAAGATGACGGACCAGAGACACTAGCTGCCAGATTGTCTCAGAAAAAAGCAAATGTTTTAGATAAAAAAGAATAAAACAAAAAAATAAACAAACATAGATCAGGTATAATTCTGAGGGAAATGTGCCAGAACCTACCAAGATTCCATGGCAAGATTTGTGAATTAGTCTTGGGAGTCCACATGGGCAGATCAAGGGGCCGAGTGCAGTGTGGGTCCTAGCTGCAGTGTGTTTGTCGGGCAACCCCCTGCACCCCAACATAGGAGGGCTGTGCTTTCAGCTCAGGCCAGGATCCTGGGCAGGAAATTTCTTGGCCTGCATCACAGTTATGGGGAAGCTTGGCTGGCTTAAGCTTCTGCCTACTGGCAGACACCACAGCAGAGGGTGGACCTCGGAGCAGGGGAGGGTGGAAGAATAGTGAGGCCCACTCCAGACCCCAGATTGTGAATCTCAGATGGCCCTGCTTCCACAAGCAGACGTTATGGTTGCATGGGGCCACTTTAGCCCCTGCCTGGTGGCTTTTCCCAGAAGCTGGGATCAGACTTTTGACCCCCACTGGAATAAATACTTTTCCAGCTTATGTGGGGCTTGAGATAGGCTCACATAACCCAGTTCTGCCCAGCTATACTCCCCCATCCACCTCTGCTAAGGCAGAGAATTAGGACTCACCTAAACTTACAGGGCCCCACCCACCACCTGGGGCATTTGAGTGCTTCCCTTGAGGGAGTAGAGCCAGTCAAAGGACCCAAAAACAACATTACAGCTTGCACCTTCCATCAAGTGCCATCTACTGAGAGGGATGTCAATTTGCATGCCCTTTACAGCATTTTCTGACTCAGTCATACATGGTGTGGTTATTCTCACTCACAAGCACTAACTACTATCTCAGAGATTAAATTGGGCATGCCATTACAATTTATACTGTTAAGAAGATCACAAGGCTGGGGAAAGAGAAAGGACTTCAAAGACCTCCATCCTCCCTCATCAAAGAGAAACAGAGAATCTTCACACACACATAACTCACCACTGCTATAGCCTATAAACACCTAGCAACTAAGAAAGCCACTACCACGGGTAACTATAACCAAGGCATACATCTAGAACCTACATCACCATCAAAGTACCTACAAGTAAAACCAAAAGTTCTTACCTAACATGTGCTACAAATACACCCATCTGAGTGAGGGGAGGATAATAAGCCCTATCTTAACAAAAGAAAATCCAAAATTAAGAAGCAAAAGCTGCTCCAGAGGAGAAAGAATCAGCAAAAGAACTCTGGAAGTATTAAGGATCAGACCAAAAGGTCACCCACAAAAAGGAACACCAGCTCTCTAGCAATGGATACCAAACAAAATTAGAATATTGAAATGACAGATAAAGAAGTCCATATATGGATTATAAGGTAGCTAATGAAATACAAGAAAAAAAATGGAAAACCAACACATAGAAACCACAAAAGAAATTCAGGAAATGAATGAAAAATTCTCTAAAGAAATCACATTATTAAAAAAAATAGAACTTCTGGAAATGAAAAATTCAGGGCAATGGAAAACACAGTGGAAAGTCTTAAAAATAGACTAGACTAGGCAAAAGAAAGAATCTCAGAGTTTGAAGACAACACATTCCAATTAAACAAATAAGTCAAAGATAAAGAACAGAGAATCAAGAGGAAGGAACAAAGCCTACAAGAAATATGGGATTATGTAAAGAGGCCAAAAATAAGAATTATAAGTATCCCTGAGGGTGAAGAAGAAATCACACAAGGGTTGGAAAAACTATTTGAGGGAATAATTGAGGAACTGGCATTGCTAGAAACTTAGATATCCAGGTAGAAGAAGCTCAAAGGACACCCAGGAGATTCATTGCAAGGAGACAATTACCATGGCACATAGTCATCAGACTGGCTAAAGTTAACAAGAAGGAGAAATTCCTGTCAGCCGTAAGGTGAAAACATCAGGTAACTTACAAAAGAAAACCTATCAGGCTAACGCAGACTTCTCAACTGATACTTTACAAGCCAGAAGAGATTGGGGCCCCATCTTCAGTTTTGTTAAACAGAATAATGGCCAGCACAGAATTTTGTATCCTGAAAAACTAAGTTTCTTATATGAGGGAGAAATAAAGTCTTTTTCAGACAAGCGAACACTGAGGGAAATTGTCAGGACTAGATCTGCCCTGCAGGAAGTACTCAGATCTGCATTATACATCAATCAGCACAATAGAAACTCATCAGTGTAAAACTACCCAAAAGCTAAAGCTCAGAGCCCATGTAAAATAATGGCTTAACAGGTAATACAAAGCAATATTCTACTCAATGGGATGAACAGAAATGTATCCCACTTATTAATCCATTCGATTAACATGAACAGCTTGAATTCCCCACTCAAGATACATAGGCTCTGGGATAAAAATATTCAAGCGAGGTATCTGCTGTCTCCAGGTAACACATCTAACCAACAAGGACTCACCCAGACTCAAGGTGAAGGGATGGAAAAAGATATTCCACTCAAATGGAAATAAAAAAAGCATGTGTAGCCATTCTCATATCAGAGAATAACATAGAATTCGTAGAATTTTATAGAATAGAATTCAAATCAACAATAGTAAAGAAGATAACATAGAATTCAAATCAACAATAGTAAAGAAGGACAAAAAAATCTCATTATATAATGTTAAAGGGAGCAATTTATCAAGAAGACATAATAATCCTGAATATTTATACACTTAATGTAGATGCACCGAGATTCATAATGCAAACCCTACTAAATCTAAACAAAGAGATAAATAGCAACATTGCAATTGCCAGGGACTTCAACATCTCACTAACAGAACTGGGACAGAACCTCCAAGCAGGAAATAAAGAAACACTGGACTTAAATGGGATTCTAGAGCAAATGGGCCTAAGAAACACTTACATAACATTCTACCCCCAAACCATTGAATATACATTTGTCTCATCAGCACATGAAACATTCTTTAAGATAGATCACATCTTAGGCAACAAAACATGTTTCAACAAATTCAAAAAAATACAAATTATACCATGTATCTACTCAGGCCACAGTGCAATAAAATTAGAAATAAACTCCAACAGTAACATAAGTTCTACACAAAGTCATGGAAATTAAACAACCTACTCCTGAATGATTATTAGGTCAAGGAGAAAAATAAGGTGGAAATTAAAAGATTCCTTGAACTAAATGACAAACAAAGAGGACACAAGTTATTAAAATCTGTGTGATTCAGCAAAAGCAGTCCTAAGGAGAAAATTCATAGCCTTAAATGCCTGTATAAAAAAGACAGAAAGACCAATTATGAGCAATGCCATTGAAGCAGCAATAAAAAAATCTTACAACAAAAAAATTCTTGGACCAGATGGTTTCACAGCTGAATTTTATCATACCTACAAAGAAGAATTGTTACCCATACTTCAGAAATTATTTCATAACATTGAGAAGGAAGGAATCCTCCCTAGCTCATTCTATGAAGACAGTATCACCTTGATACCAAAGTCTGGAAAGGACACAACAAAAAAGAAAACTATACACAAATATCCCTCATGTATATAAGTGCAAAAACACTCAATAAAATTCTAGCAAACTAAATTCAGCAGCATATCAAATAATCCACCATCCAAGTGAGCATCATTCCAGGGATGCAAAAATGGTTCAACATATATAAATCAATAAATGTGATTCACTACATAAACAAGAGCAAAAACAAAGATCATATGACCATCTTAATTGATGCAGAAAAAGCATCTGACAAAATTCAGCACCCTTTTATGATAAAAGCTCTTAACAAAATAGGCATAGATGAAATATACCTCAAAATTATAAAAGCCATATATGACAAACCCACAGCCAACATCATACTGAAGGGGGAAAAGTTGAAAGCATTCCCACTCAGAACTGGAATAAGACAAGAGTGCCCACTGTCACCACTTGTATTCAACATAGTGCTAGAAGTCCTAGCCAGAACAATCAGGCAAGAGAAGGAAATTAAGGGTATCCAAATGGGGAAAGAGGAAGTTAAACTATTGCTCTCTGCTGATGATACAATCTTATATCTGGAAAATCCCAAAGATTCTACCAAGAGACTTCTGGAATAAATTCAGCAAGTCTCACATTATAAAATCAACCTACACAAATCAGTTACATTCCTATATAGAAACAACAGTCAAGCTGAGACTCAAATCAAAGACTCAATATCTTTCACAATAGCTACAAAGAAAATAAAATACCTAGGAATATATTTAACTAAAGAGGTGAAAGATTTCTGCAAAGAGAACTACAAATCACTGTGGAAGAAAATTACAGATGATGTAAACAAATGGAAAAACATATCAAGCTCATGGATTGGCAGAATCAACATTGTTAAAAAGTTCATACTAACTAAAGTGATTTACAGATTTAATGCAATCTCCATCAAAATAAGAAGTCATTTTTTGCAGATATAGAAAATAGAATTCTATGCTTCATGTGGAACCAGAAAAGAACCCCAAATAGCCAGACCAACCTTAAGCAAAAGGAACAAATCTGTAGGCTTCACTTTATCAGACTTTATACTACAAGGCTATAGTAACCCAATCAGCATGGGACTGACACAAAAATAGACACATAGACCAATGAAACAGCACAGAGAACCCAAATAGAAAACCATCCACATATCGCCATCTGATCTTTGACAAAGTAGACAGCAATATACACTCAGGAAAAAGAATTCTTATTCAATAAATGGTGCTGGGAAAATTGGATAGCCACATGTAGAAGAGTGAAACAGGATCTATATCTCTCACCACTCACAAAAATTAATTCAAGATGGATAAAAGACTTAAATATAAGGTGTAAGAATTCTAGAAGAAGGGGTTGGAAAAACTCTTCTAGATATCAGCCTAGGCAAAGAATCTATGAAGAAGATCTCAAGGGCAATCACAGCAACAGCAAAAATAAATAAACGGGACTCTATTACATTAAAAAGGTCTGTACAGCCAAGGAAACAATCAACAGAACACATAGACAACCTACAGAATGGGAGAAATTATTTGCATGCTATACATCCAATAAGAGGCTAATAGCAAGAATCTACAAAGAACTCAAGAAAATCAGCAAGAAAAAAATCAAACAGCCACAGTAAAAAGTAGACAAATGACGTGAACAGAAGCTTTTCAAAAGAAGATAGATTAAAAATGCTCAACATCACTAATCAAAGTGATTTCTTTGCATTGCAAAGAAATGCAAATCAAAACCACAATGAGATATCACCTGACCCCCCTGATAAGGGCTTTTATCTAAAAGCCCCAAAACAATAGATGCTGGCATGGATGCAGAGAAATAGGAACATTTATACACTGTTGGTGGGACTGAAAACTAGTGCAATCTCCATGGAAAATAGTATGGAGAGTCCTCAAAGAACTAAAAGTAGACTTACCATTTGATCCAGCAATGTCACTAGTGGGTAATTTACCCAAAGGGAAAAAAGACATTTTATAAAAAAAGAAACCTGCACCTGAATGTTTACAGCAGCACAATTCACAATTGCAAAGATGTGGAATCAACCCAAGTTCCCATCCCAGTTCATGAGTGGATTAATAAAATGTGGTATATGTATACCATGTACTACTAAACCATTAAAAAGTGAATTAATACCTTTTGCAAAAATCTGGGTAGAACTGGAGACCGTCCTACTAAGTGAAGTATCTAAAGAATGAGAAACAAACACCACATGTACTCACTATTAAATTGGAACTAACTAATCAGCACTCATGTGCACAGATGGAAGTAAAACTCAATGGAATCATGCAAGTGAGGAGTGATGAGTGAAATCACACTTAACAGGTATAATGTTCACTATCTGGGTGATGGGAACATTTATAACTTTTACTCAAGCAGTACAAAAGCAATCCATGCAACCAAAACATTTGCATGACTGTAATATTCTGAAATTCTAAAATTTTTAAAAAAGGAAAAAAAATAAAGGTCTTTCATATGCTGTGTCATGCTTCTTTTCACAGAGAAGGGAACGATTTCCATGTGTACCAAGCGTGTATGAAGGTGCCCTATAATCTTCTTTTTAAAATAACCCTGGAAAGGATCATGAAGTTCCCACTGTCCAATATCTGAGTTTTATCAGAGACTTCCTTTCATGATACTAAGACTGAAGCCCCTCTGAGGGAGAAGCTACATTTTAAAAGAAGGCATCTAGGCTGCCGTAGATGATTGTGATTTTGCCTTGGCTGGGGCCAAGTGTTTCTGGGAAATCTGTCCTTAATAGCCCCAAATTGCAACCTGGAACCAGCCAGCGTCAAGCAACAAAGTGCCCCCTGCAGTGATGGTATATACCACTGGCCTAGAGCCTCCTGCCACCCTGTGTCTGGACAGACTGTCTATGGCCCCAGAACAAAAGATACACATACCTGCCCCATAGCTCTGGCTTTAGTCTCTGCCATCTGGTAGCCCCAGCTCCTGGAAGATGATGAAAAGGACCAAGGTGAGGCCCTGAGGGTGAGTGGTGAGCTTTAAGGGCTTGTCTCTAGGAAAGAGAAAAGGTAGGTCTCTGCCCCTTCGGGAGTCCTGGCGAGGGAGACAGGGCAGTGTCAGCAAAGGCTGGGGCACCTGTGGCCTGGGAAGTTCTCCCAATACTGCTCTAACTCGACACAGTTGCCTTTTTACACCTGGAAGACAGAGAACTCCTCCTACCCTTAAGCTTGGAGGGACAGGAGGCGGGGCAGAGGAGTGGGAACTGGAGGTCTATTTGGACCTTTTTCCTGGATTTGTTTAAAAACAGGTTCTCGTCAAGGGTGATCAAGTCCCACAAGCTGATCTTCCAAATCAATGGAACCATCACAGACGCTTGTGCCCACTGGGCCAGACTGGGCCAAGGAACTCGCTCTAGGGAATATCAGTGGGCCTTGAGGGCTGATGGCTTGGGACGAGGATGCGTGGCCGCAGTGGGGTAGCGTCCCGCAGTGGTTCTTGAGGTGTGATTTTTGGACCAGTGGCGTCCACATCATCTGGGAGCTTATCAGAAATGTGACTTCATGGCCCCACC
Organism: Mirza zaza; assembly: GCA_008750895.1. NCBI lineage: Eukaryota > Metazoa > Chordata > Mammalia > Primates > Cheirogaleidae > Mirza > Mirza zaza. The sequence goes on along the minus strand of VSMD01092511.1, from coordinate 6,224 downwards.
CAAACCTCCAGAAAGGGAATCTCTGGGGCGAGGCCTGGGAATGTTCAAGGCCTCGACAAGTCCTCCAGGTGATCCTTACGCATGCTCAAGTTTGAGATGCGCTGATGCTGGATATGGGGACATAAGCCTTCAGTCTTGGCTTCATCAGCCATCCCGTGGGACACCAGGCAAGTCACTTGATCTCTTTTGGCTTTATGTAAGGATAAGTAGATGGTACTTTTTGCTGCAACCTTTTCCTGATTAGTATACTCATCTAAATAAGGTGTGTGTGTACGTGTATATGTATACGTGTGTGTGTGTGTGTGTGTGTGTGTGGTGTGGCTAGTTTGTCCTGATTCTTCCTTTTTCTTGCCCTTCCTTGACCATGAGATGATAAAGGTAAAGCTTGTTGGAAACACTAGCCCTGAGTCAAACCAACCAACGATACTCACTGCGGAGTCTGCTGGGGAAGAGGAGCTCGAGGTTCCCCCAGGTGCTGCCTGCAGTTCCCAGCAGGCTGACAGGTTCCGGTGGAGAAGTGGGAGACAGGTCCTTAGAGACAAGAGCACAGATGAAATGCCATTTTGGATTAAGGGTGATGTCTATCAACTTTATCACTTCCGAAAATGCCCATTCCAGCTTGAACTACTTTTTCTTTTCTCTTAAAATTAACTGGTTGAGCTTATGCTTCAGTGAAACATTGCCATCTGGGTTTTAAGGACTATTCAGGGTTCAGCAAATTAGTAAGGTCCATTTGTTTTGGGGTAGACCCTGGAGCCAGTGTGCCTGGGTCTGATTCCAGGCTCTAACAATTATAAATGAGCAACCTTGGGCAAGCCCCTTAACCTCTCTGTGCCTCAGTTTCCTCATCTGCAAAATGGGAATAATAATAATATGCAGTACTGTTGTGAGGGTCACACGGGTTAGTATATGCCAAGTACTACAAATACAGCTTGGTACATGTTGGCTCCAGTCATTGTTTAGGTCAGTTTGATTCAAGCCTCTCCTCTGCTCAGATTCAGACTCACGTGGCTTCCATGAAGCTCAGCCTTGCTGGGGACAGGGCTGACAACTTTTTCCTGTCATTTCTATGGCAGGATCCAGCTGCATTTGGAGCTAACTGCCTCTCATTTGTTTGTGAGGTAACTGCTTTCTCTCTTTTCATTTCCCTCTCCCTTCCCTCCGATTTCCATTTCTTTTGTGAAATGGTTAAAGTGCTTGACATAATTAGCTGTTAATTGTTAGCAGCTGTACCCATTATCAGTTTAATGCCTAATTAATTGCAACAATTAATGCTGCCTGTCCTGTCTTAGGAACTGTTGATGAGGGAAGGCTGGCGTTGTTGAAGTTATATCTTAATTAATTTACCTCCAATTTTTAGCATTTAACAAAAAAATCCTAAATCAGGGGCTGTTGTCCTCATATGAGTAACCAATGAGCAGAATGTCTCAGTGCAGTGTGCAGTGGCCTGGCTCTACCCTGTGCAAGCTGAGTGTCCCTCAAAGGCAGCATCTGCCATCAGGAAGTGGAGCTTCCGGCAACATGGCAGGGCCTTGTGTGCAAACGCACTCTTCTTTGCAAATTTTTCTCTGCTGCCCTGTTTGGGGAAAGTGACATGCTGAGAGACTCAAGTGCAAATGGGTTCCTCTACTACACTTTGTTCAAAACTTCACCGGAGCACATACACCATTGTAGGCGACTATGGGAATCGACCTGGGGGTGAGCATCTGCAGAGCAAGACTTTCTGGGTCACGACCATGCCCCCAGCATCAGTAGGATATTCAGTAAACCATGGCAGGGAAAACTGAGTGGAGGAGTCCCATCCTCCACTTCTCTTGTGAGCCAACCTTGCTGATACATGCTTCATACACATTTTTTTTTTTTTCTAATTCTCACAATAGCTCTATAAGGTGAGCATTATTTTCCATTCTATCTCCATTCTGTGTACAAGGAAACCAAGATTTGTAGAGGTTAAGTAACTGGCAAATGATGGGATTATAGTTCAAACGTACACGATTCCAATTCCAACCTAGGCTTACCGCCTTACTACCTTGCCTTTCTTTCAATGATTGAATTAAGTAATTAATTAATATGGACATCTTTTGCCACTGTGATTAGAGGTGATGAGTTTACTTTTAGAGCCTTGGGACATTCCTTTGGGCAATCCCACTGTCAATCATCCTAGAAAGAGGCCAATCCTGGTATAGGAGATGGAGGTGGGACAGGTGGGCTTTTGACTTGGCAGTGGATATAAAGGCAGGTGGCAGAGGCAAGCATGAGAAGCAGGTTCCTCTCGTTGGGCCTGGAGGAGTCAGGAAACTACATACACTGAGGTTTATGGGAGGTGTACTCCAGGGCACTTTGTGCAAGACAGTAAACTTGTCCCTGCAGCATGACAGCAGGCCAGGACCTAGGTGGGAGACACCACTATTAAGATGCCACTGTGGTCATAGGGCTTAAGCCCTGGGAGGAGGCATGTTTAATATCCAGGCATGGTAGGCTAAAATAACAGCTCCCAAAGATACCTGAGTCCTGGTCCTTGGAACCCGTGAATGTTATTTTATATGGTAAAATAAATGTTTCTTAAGATCTTTAATAACCTATCACTTTAACATACGTGATTAAGGATCTCGAGAAAAAGAAGTTATCCTGGATTTTCTAGGTAGGTTCTGAAAACAATCTCATGTGACCTCACACAGAAGAAGAGGGGAAGGTAATATGCACAGAGGCAGAGACTTGAGTGATGGGACCACAAGCCAAAGAATGCCAGCAGCCACCAGAAACCTGAGAGGCAAGGAAGGGGTCCCCCTAGAGCCTCCGGAGGGAGCAGGCACTGTTGACTCCTGATTTCAGCCCTGTGATACTGATTTTGGATTTCTGGCCTCCAGAACTCCAGAACTAAGAAACTTCTGTTGTTTTAAGTTACCAAGTTCATGGTAATTTGGAAGGTAGCTACAGAAAACTAATATACCAAATTTAAGTCTTCCTTGTTATAATCTCTTTACATTAACTCCAGATCTTTAGCTAAGTTTGTTAAACATTAAAAAAAAAAAAGAAAGAAAATAAAAAGAGTTAGTGATGGGAGGTGGAGTTTCTTGTTTTCAGAATTATCTAGTTGAGAAATTTCTTGGGGTAAATATAATGAGTCACAACCCATTGTAGTGACTTCGGGGTGGTAAATTTAGGTTTATGTCTGAATACATATTTAAGAAAAATCCTCACATGCTATCACTTAAAAGACAAGTTTATCTTTTGGCATAAACCAAGCCCAGAGTGAGGCAATCCCAGGCTGGTGTGGCAGCTCCACGGAGTTGTCAGGAACCAGGCTCCAGCGCACAGTCACCATCCTCATAGTCCAAGATGACTGCCAGAGTTCCAGGCATCACATCTGAGTTCCAGAAGCAGGGCAGAGAAGAAGACAGAATGAAGGGCCCACCTGTGCACTCTCAGGGAGGCTTCCAGGAAGTTTCTCACACATTTCTGCTTACATCTCTTTGCTTAGAAATTAGTTTCATGCTGATACATCTGCAATGGACCATTGGAATTGAACTATTTTACTTGGGTGACAATATGCCCGGCCAAAAAAATAAAAAAAAAGAAAGAAAGAATAGGTTTTGTTAATAAAAAGAAGGGAAAATGGATATTTGGAGGCCACTAGCCATTTCTGTCTCACCAATTATTCAAATTCTAGAGTTCTGACAGTGAGGGGAAGGGAGAGGGATCGAGTTATAATGAACCGATGTGCGGTTTTACTGTCTTTTGTTTTGTTAAAGACTTTGCTGGGAGTAGATTTTGGTTCCGACGCTACAGTGTAGTCTGATGTTTGTTTATAAGCTGGGAAGCATCCAGGCAAGAGTGCATAGAACAGCTACGGGTCTGAAAACCATAAGGAACAGGAGAGGAAACGGGTTGTTTAGGTGGAGAAGAGATTTTTGTTTTTTTGGTAAGGACAAAAGAATCCGTTTTCCAACATATTCAGGCTGTCCCGTGGATAGGAGAGTGAACTACATCTGCGATAAGACAGAAAGGGAAGCGGGTGGAAGGGAGGCCAATTTTAGCTCAATAGGGGAAAGAAATTTCTAACAACAGAAAGCCGGCAAAGGCACAGCTGCCTCTTGGGGACGTGACTCTGTCTCCGGGCTGGGAGCTTTTGGGGTGCTGGGAATTGTTGGGGTGCTGGGGTGGTCCTGGGTGGGAGGCTGGACTCTTTGACTTCCCTTCTGATCACATGACGCGGGGCGGGGGGTGTCACGGGAGGCCCCCCCAGGAGCTTGCCAGAGATCACGGACGAAGACCCAGCGCTGTGGGGGTCTGTGTCTAATTAAGAGTCAAAAGAATGAGGCTGTCAGGGGGAGAGAACTTTCCATGCCCCGGAGTAACAAAGCTACAGTTGTTGCCGGGCGAAGGCCTGGAGGTCCCCCGTCAGCCTCCCAAGGAAAGAACGCAGGGAGTGTGGCTCAGGCTTGGAGCCGAGCCCTGAACCGGAGGGTCCAAGCTGGGAGGGGCCCAGGAAAATGGCATGGCAGGGGCCTCGTTTTTATGTCACTCCTGCAGCGCTCAACTTGGTAAGGGCAGTCGGCCAGTTCCCAGCGCCTTCTGAGACAAGCCTGGCAATCTGAGGGTCTCAGGGTCAAAGGCAAGGGCCAGAGGGGAAGAAGAGGCCTGGGCCTTTTCTCTAAATCTAACCTGTGGAATTAAAGACTAAAGTCTGCAGACTGGATGCTGAAATATCTCCAAGAGGGTGTGACTCAGTGCAGGACGTAGGCTGATAACTGCGTGGATGTTTGGATTGCGTCGGCTCCGTTGCGCGGTGCTCACAGGTAACGCGTGAGCAGGAGCTGCCTCTCCAGCCAGCAGAAGCACATGGCTCACCTGCCATGCAGTGGTGGCTCACGCCTCTGCGGTGAGCGTGCCGAGAACAGGACACACGCATGAGGCTCTGTCTTAGGAACTCATGCTGATCTGGTCTGTTTTGGTTGTGAGTGGCAGGAGCCGCCTCAAAACAGCTTGAGCAGAAAGGGAAATGTCTTGGCTCCTGGAACTAGAAGTACATCTGGCTCAGTGGACCCAGGGCCTCGCTCTACGCCATCGGTGCTCTCCTCCTCTGCTCCCCCTCCCCTGCTCCCCCTCCCCTGCTCTCCCTCCCTGGTCCCCCAGCTTTGATTCTTTTCTCATACCGGCCTGAACTCTTCCACTGCGGTCTCCTAGAGGAGATGGTTTAGGGAGCTCCAAACTCACAGCTCACATTCCAGCCACCCTGTGTCTTCATCTCCCTTCTGTCCTACAGCCAGAGGCCAGCTGTCTGCTAGACAATTGTCCTGATCAGAGGGCCTTTGGAAACAGGAAGGCCCTTAGCAGGGAGCTTGTAGACAAGTCGCAGCGTGGTTCTCGGGTCCTGCCATGCCCTCCTTCTTCAGCTCCCCAGGAGTCTGGGAAGGTTAATTTGTTTATGCACAACCAGGCACCTTGCCAGAGTCTCTGTTATCAGTGCCAGGGCCCTGTAAGGGCTTACTGTGGCGACTGCTCCCGAGTCCTGGACGGGAGTTGCGGCCAAGGAACTCGAAACATGTCCTGCAGGGTGGACTTGAGCTCCGCAGTCTTCCTGCCTTGCCTTGGCCTGACCGCTGACCCTGCAAGCTCTGGACCCAGGCATGCATGACCTTGGTCCCTTTGCTCAGTGCCTGAGGAGGGCCTTTAGTCTCAGCCTGCAGCGGTGGTGCCTGGAGCCTACTTTGGGAATCATCCCAGCAAAGACAGCCTGGACCTCTCCCCTGGAGAAAGCCGTTTTGACAAATGCTCAGATGCCTTTCGTTCCTTCTCAGGCTGTACTGGGGGGTCGCACCTGCTCTGCTTGCCTAAAAGCCATTTGAGTCTGCGGTTTTCCTTTGGGGTGGGACCAGGGGCACAGGAAAAGGGCCTGGACCAATTTACCAAGCAAGAGAGATTTCAGTAAGACTTGACTTCTAGGTTGTCGCCATGTGTCTCTGTGATTCTCACCTGCGAGAATCGGGGTTCCTGGTTGTAAGCCATAGAAGCGGATTCTCGCTGATTAAATAGGAAAGACTGAGGGGAAGGATGCTGGGGGTCTGGCAGAGCCGGTGGAGCCTAGAGAACTGGGCTCGAGGCTACACATCCAGAGTCACGTTTCATTCCATGCGGCAGACCTGGCCTAATGGGAAAACTGCCGTGGCTGTCACTGCCACCAACCGGATGCCACAATTTGCCAAAAACCTGACTGTCGCTGC